>JAVXUL010000011.1:6218402-6232206 GCA_035590515.1 Trichilia minutiflora | reverse complement strand
GGACGGGGGAATGCCACATCACCCGAATACAGAATGTCAAGGGTCAGTTTCTTTTTAAAATTTAAATAAAGGGGGACCCACCTTGACGATTAATTATGACTGTCCGAGTATCGCGGCCTTTCAGACTGATCTATCAATGAGGTGATGACACGTGTAGTGACGGTTGTATTCCCTAAGAAGTTAACCGAAACATAACGACAGCCCATGTCAGTCGAACAGAAATTGAACAGTTTTCAATTAAAGCCTCGTTTAATTAAAAATTGGGGGGCTTACTATTGGGATATTTTGTTAAGGCCTAGCCCACGGGTCCAGGCCCATCTCCAAGCCCTTATCCAGGCCCATCAAATATATATATTACGCCTGAGTGGCCCCCCTAGTACGACGTTGTTCCGGGAAGCCGACTACATCATATGGGAGATAACCAGATCGCCTCGGACATTCTGCCCGAAGTTATCAATCAAAGGGTCTCCTTCGAGTTATTCATGGTTAATTCGTACTCGGATTCGGGACCTTCAATAGCAAGTCTTCTGGGCTCGAGGGGTCAGACTGACATGTTCTTTATGAGAGAGCAGGGACTCGTGAGCACTTGGGGTATACATGTCTCAACGACACTATATTCTAGCGTCATCATAGCTATAACCCACTGTATAAGGGCCTCCCGAGAACTAGGAGATTTCATTCTCGAAAGAACTAGAAGCTTCATTCGGAGGGACCCACACTCGGGATCTCGGGGATGACGTGATAAGGAATAGTATCACAATTTTTTACGCCCCCTGACTTTTATAGTAGGTTGTCCTGAGCATATCAGTCATACAGCAACACGTGTCCAACGGTACGAACTCCTAGACTTCCAATATATAGCATCTAGAAATCAAGGGAGGTACATTCTCACACTCTAACTCATTCCAAGAGAGACACACACTTTTTCGGTTACGTTTCTGCATAATTCTCAGGGAATAGAAGGTTCTATGTTTTTTCATGTTTATATGCCTCTCTGTTTTGTATGCACACCTCTCTCACACACTAAGTAAAACCCTCTCTGACTTAAGTATTGGAGGGTTTTTGTCGGGAAATCGACTTTACCCCTTAGGTATTCAGTTTTTTACAGTCTCAAATTAAGGATGAGAAGAGAAGACCAGCTGATGCTCGAGGTTTAGAACAATAGCAACTTCTTGATCAACAGATTTATTTGTGAGACATAATTATTTATAAACGGATGATAAATTTTTATAATTTTTAATTATTGCAATCTTTTCGTAAATACATGTTATTTTATTTAAAATGTATTTTATAATAAAAAATTTTAGAATGTGTAGGATTACTCATGACTTATTTACTTAATTACTATATTATATATAGCAATAAAAGTTAAATCATTTAGCACATTAATTCACTTTACGATTAATAAGTTCGAAAACCACATCGGAATATGCTTTTACATGAACCAAAGGGGTTAGAGAGATTTAAAAATAAGCAATAAACTTGCCCTCGACCTCGAGTCAAAATAGCCACAATAATTTATTATATAACCCAAAAAATTATCAAGAAAAAATGACCTTTGGTGGGTATATTCAATGTTCTAGGATCCCGATCGAAACCTGAAGTTTCCTTCAAGTATAGGAATTATTGACCACAGAAAGAAAGAAAACCGTATCAGGTCAGCAATCAGCATGCAGGAATCTGTCATACAATTCGTGGAGTGGTTTCTGAATTTTGAGAAATCTTTGAGTTTATTTTCGAACACTTAGCTAAAAAACAACAAGACATTGTATATTCCACAGTCTAGCTAAAAAGAACAAGACATTGTATATTCAGCAGCCTGCCAACAGATCAGTGAACAAGTTTTGATGTTAGGATGGCGTAATAAATTAATTCTGAATTTTAATTATTTCTACTTCTGGTAGTTCTTCAGTTCCCCAAGAAAAAAGAAAGAAAGAAAGAAAATCCACCTGACTTGTTAACTTGTGAGGCCAATCAGTGTGTGATTTTCCCACTACAATCCATAATTCTCTTTTTGCAAATTGAATCTGTTTCCAGTAAGCCTGGTTTTCTTGGAAAATGAATATTAGCTGGATTATTGAATGAATACTTATATTCTCACAACTAGAGAATATAATATTATAGGAGACGTGGCTCGTCATCTTAATGAGAGTAATATTATATGAAGGGTATCTTCAATTATTTTTTTATGCATATATTTCTTTTCTAACTTAAAGAATTACATGCAACACTCACCAATATATATATGAAATAATTATTGGAAGGTAAAATTATTTGGATAGTTTGTCGGAACCCAGTTTCAAAGCCCAACCTCATTATTTAGAAGTACTTATTTTTCCAAGTCTAACTTCCAGTAATATTCTGAGACCTCTTTTTATAACACTTAAGCAATAGTCTTTGGACTACGTCAACATCTGAGATCTCCTTCTACAATATTTAACCAAAAGTCTTCTACAATATTTAACCAAAAGTTTTTGGGGTCCTTTCAGTATACGAGGCTACATATGTTTTTAAAACGTCTCGAATTAGTCACAGAAGACATATATCCGAGACCTACTATTATATTTATTATATGAGGTCTCCTATTTTTTGTTAAATCTCATCGACTGTTTAGAATATTCATTTATACACGTGTTCAAGTACTATCTTCATTACAGTCACGTCTCGTGATCTACATAATAAACTTTTAGAGGGAGCCAATGAAAGAGAGATACATATCTACGGTTATGGTTGCAAATGATTAAAAGATAATCGAATCTAAGAATAAAGGGACAGATTCATTCCTTTTTACACATACACTTGTCCGACAACTTTCTCTCTCTAGGTTGAACTTTTCTTTCATGCTCTCTCAATTTTCTCTAAGAATAAAGGGACAGATTCATTCCTTTTTACACACACTTGTCCTATAACTTTCTCTCTCTAACTTGAATTTTTCTTTCGTGCTCTCTTAATTTTCTCTCAATTTACACACACAAGTAAAACTCTTACTGATTTAAATATCGAAAGGTTTTCGTCAGAAAATTGGCTTTAACCTTTAGAGTTTCTTATGTTTTACTGACAAAGTATACAGTGAACGAATTTGAAGAAGAAGTTGGTATACAAGATTGAATGAGGTATTAATTTCTTGCATCAACAAAAATAATAACCAGAAGTGAATTTTGATGTGTTAAATTTTTCTGTTTAGAAAAAAATATTAATGTTTTTCTATATAATTTACCCTTTATTATTTTAAATTTAAAATGAGTTATTAATTTATGAAATCGGATGCTTAGTTTTAGATTTTGTATCCATTCAATATAGCACTAAAAGTGTCCAAAAACATGTGAGAAGACCAAGAACAATGTACCAAAATCTACAATCTACAGTTTGATACGGGTCTACTTGCTATTTTCAACATAGTTATATAAACAAAAGAATCGATGCTTTGGAGTGTAATTGATTTAATCAACATATATTTATAGTTTAATTATAGTTAGCTCTCGAGATTATTCTGTTAATGTTATCCGACAACCTTGTAACAACTTGTCAGTTAAACAAATGTTAAAAGTTTGTGAGTGATAGCTAGATCTACTATGAGAAAGGTATTATTAATATAAATAAATAAAATAAAATTTTATTATAAATTTAATAAATAAATAAAATAAAATAAAAATTTATTATAAATTTAAATGTAAGTAGATAGCTAGATCTAGTATGAGAAAGGTATTATTAATATAAATAAATAAAATAAAATAAAAAATTATCATAAATTTAAATTTAAGCCAAAATCTACGTACATTCATAATAAATAGAAGGACAAAAGAAGAATAGGAAAAAAAATTAACTCCTTGATAAAGATTTAAAGATTCGCTCTTGGGGGGAGTAGAAGTAAAAAATTGAAAGAAATTGAAGGCATAAAGGAGCAATTGAAAAGAAAGAAGGGTTTTGTACATTTACTTAATTTTAAAAGCGAATTATTTATTTTTTAATATTATATTTAATATTTAATAAATTTTAAAATCACAATGCCTTAATTTTAATCATTTCTTTAACTTCCTTCAATCTCTATGATACTCTCATCATGAAAGATATGAAAGTTAGTCATAATCATAATAATATTCCAGCAGTCTATTTTGTAAAGATAACAATTCAAATCAAAATACCTAAACTCTGAAATTGAATTTTTCCTTTCAAACAGATCTCTTTGAAGCCCATGAAAATTGATAAATTTGGATAGAAAAGTGCTTCCTCTAAAGACTTAAAAAAAAAAAAAGTACTTTCTGCTGCTGCTTTTTTTTCCTTAAATCTTCAAACTTTAATCATTTGCTCATCGCTTTCAAGCTTATTTTATAAATAATATTTTTTTTTTTCTTTTAGATTTCATGTGATCTAAGTTTGGAAACCTTAGGATTTTTTCATGAGAGCTATTTGTCTTGTTTGAATCATTTAATAAAATAAGATTCATAGATTATAAATAGGATGGAAGCCGATATGTTGGACTTGATTAGTTGGACTTCAATGATATCATACAATCAATGATAGTACCAAAATTCACATGACTAATTATTTTAGAAACAATAATATTAAAATTATAAAAAAATATATAATTAAAAACATTTATTTTAGTTTATAGTTAAATAATAATACTAATAATATAAATTTATTATATAAATATATTATAACTTTCTTTACTGATTTAAAACAAAAAATTTCAGCAAACAAACGGAGTCTCAATCAAAAGTTTGACAGTGTCACGAAGTTTTTGTTTTTTTTTCACTTCAATTCACCAAAACTCGGCAAATCTGTCAAGTCAGACAAAAAATGAATTTTCCCAAGAAAAATTGTATATTTATTTTTTATTTTACCTACAGAGACAAACACCATTCCCCCCTCCCTACTACTCCACGGACAGGAAGTAAATCTGTCACTGCTATTATGTGCTTTACTTACTGCCAGCTCAACAAATTTAAAAATAAATGCAACAATTCCCCATGGAGGATCAGAATATATATATATATATATATATATTAAAAAAATAGAAAAATAAAAGGGAAGAAGGAGAAGGGCAATGAACATAGAAAGAGGCCACGTCTCCAGTATTTCAGGCAGTTTGACTTGGCTTGGCTTGGCTGGTGACATCAATTTCAATTTCCCATCAATCAGAATGGCATGCGTGGGCTGTGGGGACTGGGGAGTATCAGTATTGGACCCACCAGGTCATACCTCTCGGCTCTCCTCTTGGAATGGTTGGGCCCCTTAAGATCAATCAAACCCCCCAGCATTTTTCCCTCTTATAGATTTTTTAATTTACTTTTAACTAAATAAGGAGAATTATAAAATTAGTCCTTATATATAGAAAATATAATAAACAAGCGTATAATATTTACCACTTCTTCAAATTCATCTTCCCATCTATTTCTAATGAGGAAAATTAACCGCTTACACGTTTTCACTATCTTACAACTGTTTTAATTTGCAAAAAATTTGCAAAAATAATAAGAGAATCAAATAAGTCTTTGCAGTTTTCGCTATAGTAACAAAAATTTTTTAATATTTTTTTAATTTGCAAAAGGACATATAATTAACAGTAATATTTCTTTTCTATTTGTTTATTTTTCATTAAACTTAAAATGATATAGCAAGTAGATGGAGACAAACAGTAAATTTTTGCACCTGTTCATAATTTTCATAAATTACAAATGTCAAATTTTAATTAATTTAAAAATATTATTTTCAGCACGAATGAGGGGGCTTTCCTTCCTTTTGCTAGGCTGCAATTCTTACCGTTGGGTGTAAATAGCAAGAAGTATGGGAACGAGAAGATCCAATGATGATGCAATCGGGCGGGCACCTGCCGCGTGTCAATTGTGGTGTAATACGAATACCAAAGTTTTTGTACAGTGGTTGTGGATATAAGTAGGGCCCTATCCAATAGTCTGGTCCTATAAATCTATCTATATGAATCATGACCCCAGAATTTGATAAACAAATTGCACAAATTTCTCACGCTGCCGAAAGGTACCCTTTGACTTGGTACTCTTTTTACCTCTCATTTAACTCCCACTTCTCTAGTCCAGGTACAATTCAAAGCATGCGTTTCTATGAACGTGGAGAATTTTATCACGACTTAACAATTCTATTCAATTTCATCTTTATAAAGTATTGAGCTCAACCATTGCATTAAAAGTCCTCAAAATTGAACTAACACATATTACCTCGTGTCATGTTATTTATCATACCTGTTGAAATTTATAATAATTTAATAACTGACAATTAAAAAAATATAAAATATTTTAAAAGAACAAGAATATTTAGATATCATCGGATTCGTTCTATTAATTTTTAAAAAGATATTAATTAAATATATCATCTTTTAAATATTTTATTTAAATTATAAATAATTAATTAAAATTAAATTTAAAATATATATTCAAATTACATACCTCAAAAGCAATCCATTGTTAGACTACATTATTAGATAAGGATCATTATGTATTCACCTACGAGCATTTCCATGTTTTTCAGTCAACTAAAATTGTCCCACTCAAGCGTTTTCTAAGTTCTACGACACAAAATTGAAATTTAACAAAACACCTTGTCAAATTTGAATAATGGACCGCCGACTTGTCTCATTCATGGCCTAACTTTGAAATATTATAGGATCTTTCTACACTCGATTTGATTGTGTCATTTTGCCTAATTTCTTTCACTCCTTAACCAACTTGCAATGCCTCCCAATTTAGAAACAATCTGGATTTGGATTATCATCATCTTTTTAAAAAGAGAAAGAGTGATCTTTGGTACTTCATTTCATAGATGTATTTCCTTTGATATATAATATATATTTATATGATTTTAAAATAAAACCCAGCTGTGTTCTTGTCAACACTAGGTTAATTGGTTTAGGTTGATGACGCAGCTCAGGTGATCCCTAATTGATGTTAATGTTAATATATTTTATATTATGAAATAATCATCATCATCATCAGCAGCATAACAAACAAAAAAGAAAAACTTCCCCATAAAATTATATTAATGGGGTATTACAAAAGTGGAATTAATCCATTTTCTATGAGAATTTTTCAGACAAACTAATTATGGTAAGAGTCATGTACATTTTGAATCCTAAGTGATGGTGGTCGTTAAATATAAATTGAATAATATTGATCTAATGATATATTCCCTTTAATGGTTAAAATAATTTAATTTGACAAAATTTAACTTTATATTGATAAAATAGAAACTCTTTATTCAAAATAAATATCAAAATTTAATTAGATAACATTCAGAGTTATGTTAGGATACAATTTTTTTATAAAAACTCTTGATATAAATTAATGTATTATTTTATTTTTGATTAATAAAAATACAAATTTATTACAATTATCAGTAATAAATAATATAGATTATAAGACAATCAATACCATTATGTCACATAAATTTATACACTATAATTTGTATAAAGAAATTTTATTTCTAGTATCATAATATTATTATCAAAACTTTGTATAAAAAATCTGTACTTCTAACACTACCACATGGCCTTTATGCAATACTAATTATAAACCATCTAATTCTAAGTACCCTCACTCTTCTACATTCAAAGAATAATATGGTGATTACAAATGAAAGGAACAATAGAGTGGAGTGTACTTAACAATCGTGGGGAAGCGTTGAGTGTCTGTACTTAAAAGGCCCATATCCATATATTCCAAATTTGCACATTCTGCTTTACCTCACTGTCTGTCCCAAGTGATGTATTCTCCAGTGGTATGAACATCAAATTCCCATAAAACAATGTTTCTTTATTATTATTTAAACATATTCATCAGCATCAGTTTCTAAGTAATCACTTTAGACATATGACCATCAATGTGAGCAAGGACTCAGACTGACTGTCGTATATGAAACAACACGTCGGTAAATTACGTTGGCCATGCAAATAGACTTGCTTTATTTACTTAACAATAGTTGGAGTTCCTTGATCTGTTACAAAGGCCCATATTCAATTAAGCTAGATGTTCCAAGTCGTGATAATACTGGGAAATCCATTTTGAAATAATCTTCACCTCCTTTTCCCTTGCATCCTTAAGCCATTTTGGGTCTTCGTTTGTTGAAAATCTTAAGTCTACGTGATGAGCACCTAATAAAAAAATAATGGTAATTAATTTAATTAATGAAATTTCCCATAATAATATATAATCAATGTTTATCAATAACCCATTTATTTATATTTGATCATTAATAATTATATTTAGCAAAAAATTAAAATTTGATATATTAACCTTCTTTTTCAACTATTGCAATAATAGTCTTGGAAATACTCTTCAGCACCCTGGAAATTGTAAACAATACAAATGAGAACGAGAGAGCATATAATTGATATTAATAATACATGCTTAATGTTTTTTTTTTTATCCATTTTAATTATAATAATAAATTTAAATTTTATTTATTTAAATTTCAGATTAAGAGAGTGTGATTACTCTTATTCATCTAGATTATTATTTAAAAGTAAGACAGAGAAGCATACCCTCCCCCACTCCAAGGATCTCTTAAACCATTGAAGAAGATAATATTGCTTCCAAATCTTTTCAAAACTCTATCAATATTCTGTCCAAAACAAACAAATAAGAATTAAAAAAATAAATCTTATTTTGTTATTACATTATTTAATTAATAAGAATAAATGTAAAAAATAGCTCACATGTCCACCAAATTCAGTAGTAATCCACTTGGGTCTAGGAGTGACATTATAGTAAGATTTGCAATAAGCGACCCTATGCTCATAATCCCACTTGGACAATGGAAATATGCTCTCCTCATTATTACCACCTATTGGCATTATCATTTCTGTACATGCCTGCAAATTGCAAACACATAAATAATTCAATGGGTTCTAAATATTTGGTAAAATGAAATTCAATTTTAAGAGGGAAGGAAAAAAGAAAAAGAGAGATTTATGATAAGAATGAAGAACAACATACACAAAAACTAGAGCTTTAATTATTAAAACTTTTCCCAGTCAAAACTTATATTTGAAATAATTCAGATTCTTCTTATCATGAATCGTCCTTTTTGTCCATCACCGGCCAGGTGGAAACGCTGAAAAGTTGAACAATACTTTTCCGGGGACCCAAACAACAACAATGGACATTTTATTAATTATGAATTTGGGCATGCCAAGGGATGAGATGGTTATTTGAAATTGAAAAGAAATCTTGTCTTCAAGTTGGATGGGACAATGGAGATAAATAGTCATCATCATATTGAGAATAAAGCATACATCAAATTTGTTTTTATTTTTCTTTTCTTGGATACTTCAGAGTCCTCGGATCTACAATTAATTATTTATTATCAAAATTTATTTACTACCATACAATATTCTAATTATATACGTAATGGGATAATTATTAAATATTAGTTATTTATAAAAAAAGTATTTGTAAATGATTGATTTTATATATATATATATATATATATATATATAAATAGGTATGAGAGATTTTTTAAACTGTTACATGCCATATTTTTATTTTTCAAAATTTTAAAAATCTTATGTTAAAATTTTAATTCAATCATAATAATTAATTTATAAAAATTAAGGAGAAGATTTGTTTCATAAAATATAAAATTAAAATAGTTTTGCACGTACCTGCCAAGACCATCCTCCGAGTCCATGAGGATCTGAATCATCGTCAAGATTAAAACACGTGGCAGTTCCAGTGTAGTTATAGTAGATGTTAGCAGCACCGTACAATTTCGCAAACGTGTCATTTCCGGTGTTTGAATCGTCAATCGCTTTGCACATCTGCATCAAAGTCAACTCGGTCACGGCCATCGTAACTGCTCTTGACTATTATACCCCTAGTCGTCGTCTTGGTAGGATAGGTGAAAATATCTTTTGGACTATACAGCGGTAATTTAGGAGCATACTTGAAGAATATATTTATTATTTTATTTTTAAAAGATCATTTTCATAGCATCATCATATGCATTTTAAATTTAAAAAATATTATTTTATAAATAATTTTAATGAATGATAAACAGAGGACCTGTTTGATCGGATAAGCTGGCAATGGATTAAGAAAATTTGATGGAGTAGGATAATCCGTCATGGCCGTATAAGTAAAAGCAGTAGAAAGCCATCCTCGAATGCCGTCCACAGTACCGTTTCTGCAACAAACAAACAAAAAAGCAAATTTTATTATGTGATAAATAAGATATAAATAAATATTTTTTCAAAATAAAAAAATTAAATAAAGAACTTCAAATATTAAAATTTATATACAATTTTACAATCTAATTTGTATCTTACTTGCATATTCTAAATGATTTTCGTAGTATTTCTTCACCCCCTTGTGTTTTCCTTGTGTCTTCAATCAGTTGCCATGAACCTTTGATTACTTGGTAACAATTCTCGCTTACACCCTATTTTTTCCAAGCAAAAAAATAAATAAATTAAGTAATGAAATATGAAAGAAGTTCGTGCTTTTCTTTGAAAAGAAAGAAAATTCAACATTCCACTTCGAAAATTATTAGCCCCAATTGAGAATTGTTGTCATGTCTGTGATTGATCTTATCTACCAAACTCATCCATAGTGTCTTTTAACATGAAGAATGAAAGGAACGCACAAATTGTCGACAGCCTAGCAACCAAGACAGAAATATACCCTGAAATCTTTAGTGATAATGTTGTTAAAGCTATAGGGAGATGTTATGTTCTCAAAATTGAGTATGGGAGCCGAAGATGCTAATGCTCCAATGGCCACATGGGGGTATTTCAATCGAAACCAAGCCGCCAGCACTGAAAATTAAACAAATAATAATGATAATTACATTAAGATACAAAATCAATAATAAAATCCAATTCAATCCCATCTCATGTAATTATATTATATTATATTATTTTATTAGGATATTGATGACAATAACTATGATGGAAATTAATTGATTAATTAATTGGTGATCATACTTCCTCCATAGGAACCTCCAAAAACCACAACAGGAGAATCCGTTGCAGACAAGTTCTGCTTCAGATCAATGATTAGAGTAGCATAATCTGCTAATGCCTGCGTCGAGCTCAGATATCCAAGTGTACTTGCATTTTCATACGCTATATCTTTGTTTCCTCCAAAAGGGATGGATTTTCCATAAAACCTATGCTGAAATATTGAAAAATAGTTCCTGTTTGGTTACCAAGAATATGATAGAAAACAAGAAAAGAGAGAATTCTCTCCGATATCTTGCATTTACCTCTATGAAAACGAGAAGGGCTCTGAACTGAGGAGCTATCTCGTACATGAATCCAGTGTTCTGAGCAAACCATTCTATATCTCCTTCGTTTCCAGTGTAGACAAAGATTGGCGAATTCTTCTTTCCACCATCCCAGTATGTATCGTTGTATAAATATCTCTGTTGAAAAGTCTGGTAGCTCTGAGGAGTGAAAGTGAAGTGATCAAGCGTCTGAGTAAAATACTTTGTTATGTAAAGCTGACCATTTTTGGAATTATCAGATTCAGAAACAGCAGCGAATTCCTCCGGACTGGTGATATACGGAGGAAATCCAGGAATAACTTTGGAAGTTCTTGAGAGAGTAGAAGAAGAGAGAAACAAGAGTGAAAACAATAGAAAGATGAAGTCGATTGCCATTGTTTTCATTTGTAGCTTCTGGGTTCTGTAATTCTACTCTGTTCTGTCCTATTTGGAGAAACAGAAAGCCCGAGAAAGCGTATTTCATATAAATTTGGGGAGTGAAAGAATCTTAGAAGTCTACAACTTCTGTTGGCTAATTGGCTAAGAGCCGACTTTATTGAGCTTGCTTGGAGGTTGGCGTTTAAAAGGGTTATTATCACTTGCACTCTGCAATTTAACAAAGGTTTATTTAAATAAAAAATACAAAAATAATCACTTTACCTCTCCTTCTCTTTAAAAATTATTATTTATAATTATCTTTACTCTCTTATATATAATAATAAAATTAAATGTAATTATTTATTTATCTTATATTATTAAAATATATGTACTTAATATTGAAACTAAAAAATTAATTTTATATTTAATAATAAATTAAAATTATTAAATATTTAATTAAAAATTTATTTTATAATAATAATAATAATAATAATTGAATATATGTTATAATAAATAAGTAAATAATTATATCTATTTTATTATTACTATATATATATATAAATAATTGTAAATTATAATTTAAAAAAATAAAGATAAGTAATCATCTTTATTTTCGCCATTTTAGACAAAATATCGTCAAATTGGAGTTGGAGGTCAGTGATAATAATGCACTGCACAACAAATTGTACTTTATACGATTGATACAGACGGATAAAAGATTGAGGCTATGGAATCATTGGAGATGTACACTACTACTTTATTTGGGGAGAAATTTATATTACAAAAAATCATGCTGTCAAGTGACTCCACCCCTATATTTTATAATACTTTAATTTTGACATGATTTTTATTATAATTCTTATTCTTATGTTTCTCAAACCTAAATCATAACTTAAAAAATAAAAACTCAAAACGAATAATAAAATAATTTAAAAAATTATAATTTATTATTATTATTCTTTTTGATAGGGGTTGGGGGCCCTGGGGGAGCTTCGATGGCATGGCTCCTTCCGTTATCAAGATGGCTCCGCCCTAGCTTTACAAATTATAAATTTTTTTTAGGAGAATTCCAATTTCTCCCTTCAGATTAAAATATAATCACCCCTTTCAGGGGTTATTATATTTTAACAAAAAGATAGAGAAAATTTGAAATTTTCTTATTTTTTTCTTATTTTTTTTGGTTGGGAAGGGCGGCATGGCCTCTTCCGTTGTCAAGATGGCTCCGCCCTAACTTTACAAATTATAATTTTTTTTAGGTTGGGGAGGGCGGCATGGCCCCTTCCTATATCAAGATGCTTTCACCTCTGGCTTTACAAATTATAATAAAAATAAAGTTAAAAATTATAATAATTTTTTAAATTTAATATAATATAATATAATATAATATAATATAATAATAGAGTATATAACAGGCAGTTTCTTTCAGTTATATAAAAATATATTTTATGATTCTTCGTGACTTCCAATTTAATCTATGAATAGTTATGTTAATTATGCATGTGACCCTGTGTTCATTGATTATTTATTTATTTGCGCGTTGAGGACGAGCATAGAATGACAAGTTGAGCAAGATTTTGAAGCTATTTTTCATTTAATTTGAAAATGATTAATAATAGATGAATAATGAAGATGGTTGAATATTCTTATTAATTGTGATGTCTTATTTTTACTATGAAATTGTATCTTTATTTGATACATGATGAGATCATTAGATTATCTTTATAATAGAAATAACTTGAATATGATTTAATGATGATTATTATTAACTTATATTTGATTCATGATTTTTATGTTTATTTTTTTTTAATTTAATATAATAAATTATATTTTATGAATGGATTTTATTTGTTTTGTGTTTTTGTGTTCTTAATCATGTTAAAGATAAAGTTTATGATTTATTAGAGCTGAAAAGAAACATTTCCACTAAGTCAAAAGTGATCAGAAGCGAAGCCAAGTAAAAATAGAAAAATTGCACCTGTCGTGACACAAGCCGTGGGCACGGTTAAGGCCACGATGCGAAAAAAAATTCTGGACTTCAGGGTTCCGCGTTTTTGACGTGCCAACTCATCTTCTAACATATTTTTAGACTTCTAAAACTCTTCTCCTAAGAAAGAAAGTTGTCTAGGAAGTTTAGAAAACCTAAAAAATAGGAGATTCTAATTTATGAAGGACAAAAACTCTCTTTTTAGGA
>JAVXUL010000011.1:6202859-6218302 GCA_035590515.1 Trichilia minutiflora | reverse complement strand
CTCTTCCCGACGTGTATAATGTCGCCTCAAAGCCTCACGCTCTCTCTATTATTTCTATTCAAGGACGACTTTCATATCATCGAAGGACAAATTGGTTTTCAAAAACCTCTCCTAATTCTTTTCTGTACTTTGAGAGAGATGAGTGGATTCGCCATGACGCCTTTCATATATCTTGAAAGGTGCATTTTCGTTCTTGTTGTCCATTTTCTTCACTGGAAGTTCCCCTGCAGCTTTTCCTTTCCCTTTTTCAGTTGCTGTGTATTTCCTCTTTGAAATTATTTCTCTCCCTCTATCATTGTTCTTCGTGACCTTGCTTGGTCATAGGGTACTGCTTTCTACAACTGCAATTGGCATTCTTGGGTTCAATGACCCTATTCTTAACACCTTTTTCATTTCTGCTATCTCTTGGATCAGCGTTTGTATTTGTTGATCCTTTTTAGCATGTAATTAGTTGTTCACTGTTCTAAAGCAACTGTAACAGTCGAGACGTTTCATCCATTTTTCTTGCACATTGTGACTTACGAGTGGGAGTGGCCCCAGATTTAGTTCTAGAGCCTTCAAGTTCTGGAATCTCCTATAACAAATTATGAGTTTCATTTACTGTTACAGTTATATCAATAAAGTCTTCTTCTGGCTATCTCCGTTCTGATACATAGATCTGAGTTGGATAAGTTCTTGCGGTCATCATCTTTAAGGAAGTTGGTGGTTCACTAGCTTTTTGCTTGATTTCCCACAAACGACGCCAAATGTTGATGCTGGAAATTGGTTCTTCTTTCCTGACCTCCTGTACCAGCTTCTTTTTCTTTTATGATGGTGGATTTCTGCAAAACTCTCTTCTACAAAACACGAAAATCCTCAGGGATAAAAGTCAGTGTCTAAGCGAAAATCCTCCGATACTTAAGTTAGTGAGGATTTTGCTTGTGTGTGAGGGTTAAGAGAAATCAAGAGAAAGAACAAGAGCAAGAGAAAATCAAAGAAAGACAGAATGAAAAAGAGTGTGTGTTCTCTGTGTCTGTGTCAATTAGAATATTTGTTATCAGTGAATGAAAATGAGCCCCCCTTTATTCCCAAAATTTGTCAGCTTTTAATCATTTGAAGGTATCACCGTATATATATGTCACTCCCTTATTGACTTCCTCTGAAAGTTTATTACTAGAATCACAGGGTGTGAGTGTCATGATGTCCGTACTTATCCACGTATACAAGTGAATATTCTGGATAAGTAATGGGGTCGGACAATCTACGTTGGGATGTCTGTGCCGAGATGTCCCAGGTCTTAGATATTAGTATTTAGACTTCTGAAGAAGACTATGTCTTAGATGAGTTTGCCAAACAATGGGCCTAAGCCCTCTAGATTGACCAAGAGAACTTAGGTTTCGGTTGGTGACGTTACTATAATCGGTCTTAAGAACTAAGTGCCTCTGACTAATGGGCCTGAGTTTTTGGACTGGGCTCTTTACAAACTACCCAAGCATGCACACACATATATAAATGAAATTAAAAATATTAAATATTATAATTTTTTACAGTTTTATTTTAAGTGAAAACTTATAATACAAGCATATTTTTTAAAAGAACGTAATTGTTTTTAATTATAACTTCTGTAAATTAAAATGACTTCATATATTTCTACTAATTTAATAACTAATGACATCTTATAGATTGGATAAAATATATATTAGTAAATTATTTTTCTAAAAATGAGTAAATGAGTATTTGTTAAATTAGACTGGTGGTTTGGTGACTAACTGATAAATCAAAATAGGATTAAAAATTAAAACTAGAGTATCATGAGCTTCAATTGTATGGAAATAACTATGGAGTATAATTTTTTTAAAAATAAATTAATAAAATTCCTATGAATGTTAAATTATGTACTTTTAATTATTATTTTTATCATGCCTTTGATCATACGGTTCACACGTGACAACTATCACAGATCCTTGACATATATTCCTTATGTCTATAATAGATATCATGAACCTATAAAGCTATTTGGTATATGTTTTTCTTAAAAACATCTAAATATTTCTAAAAATATATTCAAATTCATTATAAAACAATATATACATCATCATTTCATGAGCATAATATACATGGGTTATAAAAATACTCAAAAATTATAAAACAACCTAATCTTTCTTTTTACAAAATCCAAATATAAATAAATATTAGAGTTTATAATCTTTAAGTTCACATACATATCACAAAAGTTTAGAATTTCTCCCCGTGAACATAAAAATAACATATGATGATATGAGTTGAATACTAGAATTATACTTGAACACTTTACTCTTGATGCTATCCCTGGAAATATCTATGAGTGCGGAAAAATGTGAGCATACTATTATATACTCAGTAAGTGGAAATAAGATAGAAATATAAGCAATCACAAAATTATTTGAAAAGAAAACTTTCTATTAATAAGTTTAAAAACATTTTCATAAATATAAAAACGTAACCTATATTTAATAAGAAAATCATTGGGTCTAGCTATCCTTTTCGGATATGACTCTAATAAGGAGTAATCCTAAGTCGTTAGTAGGTTTTTTATGAAATTTAAAATCGATGAATACTAAATAAAATATTCTTTTAATATAATATGAAAGTATGCTTCATACTATTTTTATGAAAAACGTGCCTACAACTAGCGTTGGTTTCAAATAGTCTATGAATCCTCATAAGATTTTTCTCTATATTTTCATCTAATGGACCACTCCATCACAACTAAGGTCTCACTCTTTTATACTAACCTTACCAACGCACCACTCATCTATTACAACCACTGTCTTGACTTATACTTAGGCTACTAATAGCTACAGCCTTGGCTCTTATGGCTATATCATTTTAGCCTCAGTATCATGCGCAAACCAAATCAAATCAATATAAATACATAAATATAAATCATCATAAAATCAATATCAAATCACCTATAAGCGCAAATGTCTTAAATCAATAAACATGTATATAAATAAACACTTAGCCTTCACGTACTCATGCATATATAAAACACAACAGGCCATTTATTCTTTTATGGTCTAAATCATAAAGCACAAATTAACAACAAGCTTTTTGATATCCTAAAGCATATAAAATTTTTGAGTTTGAAAATCATTTAAAAAGTTTATAGAAAACAGTAAATCTACTCACAATATAGGAAGGGTAAACACTCCCTAATTATACATCGGTCCTCAGCATCTCTTAAGTGTCCCTTGTACGAATGTTATTGCCTAAAGCGTTGTATATCAACAACCACATTAATTCTCATAACTAAGGATATGAATATTAGCTATATGCACATAAATGAGTCTTAATCTGATTTTTCTTCAGATAACAGTATACATTTGTGACATATCTCATTTTTCAGTCATTTATTTGATTCATAAAATATTCGAATTCAATTCGACTTATAATTCTCTCAATTAATGACTCAACCCTCATAATTCAACCTAATTCGATAAAATCAGCTAATGTACAACATAATTTAAATAGAACAATGATTGTTGCTATTCATTACAAAGCATATTTTTTCGTATTCAAGTTTTTAACTATCTAATCTTACATTCATTTACTCTATGTCTTAAATAATGCAATATAACTCAAATTTTGATAATTAAAACCAATTAAAATTTGTGGATGTACAATAACTCTAAATTACAAATTCATCCTAAATTAAAATTTAACGCAAAATTGAGGATAATAACCTTACCAGAAAGTTGATTAGAGCCTAAGATAGTCGATTGAGTGAAACTCCAAATTTAATTCGAAACTTTAGTTTTCCTTTTTTATTCTTGGCCAAATTCGATGAATTGAAATTGCTAAGGTGTAAAAAAGATAGAGAATTGATGAATTTTGGTGTAAATTCATGGTTTAATTGATTGGAATGGAAGAAATTAAAGAAAAGAAAATTTAGAGAGAAGATGAAGAGAGAAACGAAAAGAGAGGGAGATTAATGAAGGGTTTTAGCACTATTGACACTTATATATAATTTAAGATAAAATTATTAAAATGTCCTTAAGTTTATAAAAGATAGAAAATTCCAAAAGGAACAATTTCGATCATATTGATTCGAACGAATTGTTTAATTCATTCAACTGAAATCTCTCGTGACTATTGAAAAATTTTTATCATTAATTTGTTCAAACGAATAAGGTCATTTATTTTGGCCAGATGGGATTCATTTTAACAAATTAAAGGATTTGTTCGACCGAATTTCTCCTGTACTCTCAAACTTATTTGCATTTATTTTCGTTTTATTGAATGCTAGATTCGTTCAATCAAATCATTTGTTCAAATAAATTCCATTCATTCAAACGAATGAAAGCATTCGTTTGAACGAATTTCTATAGCCAATACTTCTCTACGGCCAAATTCCAATTTCATTTATTTTTTCTAATTCTTTTAAATTCCCACATTAAGCCTCGTTATAGTGTTAACTATTCATCCGAATATGCATTTTGTGAAAATAATAAAAATACCTATATAAAGTAAAATGACCATAATATCTTTAATTAAATATGCAGGATATTACAATTTTAGCATGAGATAGAAAAAGAAATTGAGAGTTTTCAGATAAAACAAATAAATAATAATAAAATTAAAATATTATTAAAATATAATAAAAAATTTATGAAAATATTATTACTTAGTTATAAAAACTTATTTGTAATTTAATTAAAGCAAACTGAGATAAAATTATTGATAGTAGTATAAATAAATCTAATTGAAATAGTAGATAAAAATATAAATAAATCTAAAATTAAGGACCTTGATATTAATTTGTCCAAATTTTAGTCGGGTGGGTAATTCTTGCATATACAGTATAATTTCCCGACATAATTTTGCATCATTGGACATTGTTTTATAAATTTGTATGCGTAAGTTTTTGTCTGGTAAACCAATGTCTATTAATGTGTTTAGCAAGTCCTAATAAAATAGAGTAATATTCGATCAAATTTTAAGAAATAAGTTTACATAATCTGAACCATCTCTTCTAACAAACAACCACAATAAGAAAACTAGTCTGAGATGAAGGGTAAATAACCAAACATATAATGAATTGAAAGCACACCAAACAACATAACATGTAAATTAAAACTAATCATATGAAGATCTGGTATAACGTGTAAATTAAAACTAATCATATGAAGATCCCGGATATCAAGTTAATTAATTAATTAATTTCTGTTGGTTCAAAAGAAAATTTAATATGTTTTGAGAATTTAAACAATGTAAATATTTCAAATCATATATAAGCTTACTAGCAAAATGCAACTTATCTAGAATCGCAACTAGGATAGGAATCAAGTTGCTTTGATTTAACACCTTAAATTTATTTTGACAAAGTAACTTTTTATTTCAATACAGAAAGCAAATGACATAAACAAACCACTGATTCAAAGGATCACACGATCCTTTCGACAAAGTAACTTTTTATTTCAATACAGAAAGCAAATGACACAAACCAACCACTGATTCAAAGCATTACACGATCCTTCAACATAGAGGTAATTTGATCTTTCATTAGATAAGAATTTGTATAACGATCACCATCCTTGTAAATCATATCGCAAGTACGTGCAAGATTAAGAATTCGTTCGAGCAGAGGAAATGGGATAGCCGTTGGATTGATTAGACATTCTTCGTTTATATCTTTCCAAGCATTTGCAACTTCTTTTTTTAACACTTGTATTGCTTCTTCTTCAGAGACATCATACTGCTTCATATAACATTCCACGGCTGAGGGAATATGACCTCTGTTTTGCTCAGACTATTTCATAAGTAAACAAGAGCAATCAAATTAGTTAAAATAATAAAAAATGGAGGAAAACTCAAGCTATGAATCATCTATGTCGGGTATACGCTAATGATCCTTGTGTTATAATTAAAATTAATCTGAACTTCATTTGGTATTGTACCTGAGTTATAATTAACTGACTTTCAAAAGTCATAATTACTATGGAATAAAAGTACAGCTATAACAAGAATATCAACTATAAAGATCATATATATACATCATCAATTTATCGCATATTTGTGGTATAATTAGATAACTTGTTTGAGGAACATTTAGGTTTATGTTATATTTGTGTTATAATAATAAAAAGTACACTAAATAAGAAAATTGATTTTTGAAATTAATAATTTTCAAAAGTAACTTATTCTTTATCAAATACTTAAAATAAATTCTAGCCTATAAAAATTACATTTTTAACTATCCCAGACAACAAGTCCAAACAAGTCAAGGCTTGATTTCGTTTTATTGTATTATGGCTTTCAAGTCATAGCTGGTTTGAAACAAAATCTTTAATTGTTAAGTGCCTAAACGTGTATGATAGCTTTAGCTACTATACTGTCACAATAAAAACTCAAAACAGTTGAAAAATATAAATTTTAATTCAGTGCATATATACCTCATGACCTTCGATGTCATTCAAAAATCTGCCAATCAATTCTGCTGCTGTTACGATCTTAGGGTTTGTATCTAGCCATTTAAAAGCATCCACAGTTGCAATATTACCCATGGCAAGGAAAGAATTTGCGACAATCATTGAAATAGCACTACTTGTCAATGCAACAGGATTATATTCCTCCATTATTGGAACATAGTCTTCATTGAACCACTTGGCTTGTGCAAAGTATGCTGCAACTAGTGCTTGCACCTGATGATATTCACCACGAGCAAAACATAACCCAATTCAAAAATTAATAAATATATATAATCATTATCTAATAATGGGCAATGTTGCTCACTTTAATTGATAATTAACAATTTCAACTTCATTCACAGAGTGTTATGAAATCAAGTTATGTGTACAATTATGGTTTATGAATAAGGTGAAATTAGTTGCTAAATCAATTCTATATGAAATTATATATGGAGCCAGCTAGCAATGCATGAAACTAGAAATTGTCTACCTTCCTTTTTGCATAACGTACGCAGTGTGACCTTCCTTCTTTGGTCAATTCGTTCTCAATTTCACTGTAAATATCTAAGAGTGCCTTATAAATTGTTCTCATGTATTTTGGAAGTATATCTTTAGCGCCAATATCCCATCTGTAAATAAAATAAAGAAAGAAAAAAAAGAATTATGCCATAATTTATAAGAATTCATTTTAAAATAAGGTATAATATAGATTTTAATTTTTCAAGCAATCTTTGAGATGGAGCATTCAGAGAATATAGTATTCATGTTAATTGACCAAATTAATATACAATTTTCAAGTTTGTTTTTGCACTAATTCTAAATTTTTTAGTAGCAATTTCTATGTATATGCATTGTTTAGTAACCTTTTGACTGCTTCCGCAAAGAGTTGGAGCTCTTCAAAGGTACCATATGCATCAAATGTATCGTCCAGGACCGATGTAAGGCAAAGTACTTTGGTTAATATTTTTCTACCCAAGGTGTATTTCGGCTCAAAGTATACTCCCATCATCCAAAAATAACACTCCACTAATCTGTCTCGTGCATATTGCACCTTTGTACTGAAGTCCAAATCCTTCCACCACCTGAATTTCATTTTGAAACAAAAAATTAGGGCATGCTATGTGCATTTTAGTTATAAGAACACAGAGATAAAATACTCTTTTGTGGGTTTTGATAAAATTATTTTTGTAAAAAATTATTTTAAAATTACATTTTATACTTTAAAAATCCCGAATATAAGTAGCAAATATTATTGTCATTTTAGTATCAATATCATTTTCTAAGAAAGAAAATAGTACATATTATTGTCATTTTAGTATTTTAGAGACGAAGAAATAGTGTTCTCTCTCATCTTTTTTAGATCATATATACTTATTGAAAATCACAAAACTTATGCGTTAAGAAATTGTGATAAAGACAATTTCTTCATTTCATTGAAACAAATATATGAAGTACATATATTAATATGCTCTCCTCAATAGAGTAGCTAAAGATATAAGAAAGAATAATAAAATCAGGAATACTAAAATAAGGCTGCACATAGAAAAGGATTTCCTTTTTAATAAGATAGTAATTTTATTTGGACTTGGCTGCAATATATTAATTTGATGTATAGCTATATATCTTTCTTTTTAACATAAATTTGGAAATATTCAATATAAAAATTGAAAATTCTAAATCAAAATTTTAAAATTTAACGTAAATTTAATATCTTCAAAACATGAAATATCGATCTAAATTTATAACTAACGCTAATTATATGTTTTTATTATGTGATACATAAAATTAAATTACAAACTTAATTACCTTGTCATCTCCTGTAGTTCCTTTTGGTGTTGAGCTTGTAAAATATTAAAATCTAACTTTGCAAACTTGAGAAGAGTTTGATGGTGCAACTCTTCCGTTGCATAAGTATCCAAAAAATTCCTTGCCTCTACCCTGGGCACTGCTTTACGAAGAGGACGATAAAGAGCATGATTTATTTGTTGAGCAAAATTAGGGTGAACTTGAGATAACATTGATTTGAGCTGGGAAGTAGTAAAATTAATGGCTTCATCTAGAATTTCTTCTCCACGAATGCTTAAATATGCTGCTTCGTACAAACTCAAGATGCCTTCAACATTGCTTCTTAGTGATTCCTTGAAGAATTTACTTTCTTCATCTCTAAACTTGTTAAATACATCTGATATATATCAAAGCAAAAAATATAGGTGATTTTATTAGCATATGTTTGAAAATGCTATGCTTGTAATATGTAAGCATAGAATCCATTCGTACTTGATAGTAATTTTATTTCACATTAATTATACGGAACTTTAAAGTCACAACACAACACTTCCAAGCGAAGCCTTAATGATTCTATCTTACGCATATAACAACTATGATTTTTTTTTTTTTTTTGAAGCCATAAGCATGCAAAAATTAGCACATCAGTCTCAAACTAAGCTTTAATAATTTTATCGCACACATATGTTTTTGCAATCTGAAACACTTCAAGCCTAAATAGACTCTTAGTTTGATAATTTATCGATCTTGCAATCGACAATAAGTTATTAAGCAATAACATACCACACGAGATCATAATTCCTTGTTGTCGAAGCAATCGAAAACGAAGAGAAACAGTGTGGAGATCATCATCACCAATATCATTGTCTTCATCGAGTTCATGAAATATTTTATCCAATGCATCTTCAATCTCTTTCTCAAAATGATAAGCAACACCCAAACGTTGAACTGCATCAATCAATTGTAGCAGTGATTTCTGGGCGACAGGCTGATTTGTAGCAGTAGATGTAATCATTCTCTTGACCTCTGCTTTCTGTTCTTCCCATTGTTGTTGAGTTTCGGCATCAATTGTCTAAATACATAGATAAATAATAAATAGATATATGAATATCTTGATAACATATTAAATACTAATTCAATAACGCTAAAAATCCAATGTGACAAAGTTATATCATTACTACATGTGACATAAAATTTATTCTTCTTTTATTCTTATAAAAATATAGGACATATGACAGTTATATAATAAGGTAACATTGATTTGTATGAAAAATTTGTATAAAGAATTTGTTTCTTACTATTATTGATATTAAATATAGACGTGACGTGTATACATAAAAGGCAAGACTACGATAAGTTATTGTTGAACCTAAAAGTTATTAAAGAATGCTTTGAGGGGATTCAAATGTTCTAGATCTTTGTTTTACCTCCGAAGAACATGCGAGAAAATGGTTTCCCCATAAACTGGGATGAAAATCTGCTAAACAGCGAATTTTTGAACCTGAACAGGGAATTTTTGAACTCTGAGTAGACATCTTATAAATTTCTTTTAAGAGAAATCACCAACGGAAGACACAGGTATAGCTCGGAAACAATGATCTACACTTCGCGAAATCTTTTATTAGAACAACATACACACTTAGAAACTAATACATATATACACAGAGAGAATGAAGTAATAAAAAAAGGATATGCAATAGAAAATAGAAGATTAATTAATTTATCGTATTGAAGATAACAAAGCAAATAAGAAAAAGGAGCCCAGTGTTCTACTTCGTTCGGTGATTATCTTTGATAGCCCCAAGCCTATTTATAATCTTCAGGTCACCAGTATACAGATTTTTAATGAACGGCATACGTTCACTTTAAAGTTGCTAATCATCTCAATTATTAACTACTAAAAAAAAATCAACTCAATAATAAAAGTGACGACAAAGAAAATTTAAAACACATGTCATATAATGTGTGTTGAAAAATCTTATTAAAACTGTACTAATAAGTTTGATAGTTAATAATCAAACTATCAAATATATATTTTATCATCTCAAATTTTTCCCAACAATTATATTTTATCATCTCAAATATAATTTTATAAAATTTTACAATAATTTTAATGAGAGTTATTTTGATATTTTATAATTGTTGGAAAAAATATACGAGTTAAACGTAGGGTCTCAACAGAAAAAAGTGATACTTTTTTCTCAGGCATTCAGACTCCCTAAATGTCTCAGGACCCAAGGAATCACCCTCTTGGGTGAATCCAGCCTCATGCCCTAAGGAGTCGTCCTCTCAGAGGCACCTGGCCTCAAACCCCAAGGAATCAGTCTCTTAGGGAATCTTACCTCAGGTTCTAGGGAGTTACCCTCTCAAGCCAATCCGCCTCAGGTCCCGGTGGGTCGATTTCTCAGGCAAATTCGTCTCAGATTCCAAGGAGTCAACCATTAGGGAGAACCCAATCCCTCGTCACAGGAAATCATCCCTTCAGGGCGTCTTTTCTTCACCAACATGAATGCAATCCCTAATCAGAGAACCCCCAATCACGCGTCCACACTACCAAAAATAAGAATGACCGCTAACATGGCAGACCCTATAATGAGAGTAGATGCCCTGTCCTAGGAGTTGCCTGTCCCATCCTCCATCCATGTTCAAACGATGTGATAATAGCAAACTTAGAATTTGCAGGAATGTCAGTTACAACATTAATGGAAGGCAGCTACACACTGTCCAAAGGTACTAGAGTCCCATCATTTCCATTCTCCGATACCTAGTCACATCACCAGGGCACTATATAAAGGAGAGTTCTCCATCAAAGAAAGGATCGTCTTCTTTTTCTGGAGGTTCTTCATCTTTAAGTCTTGATTCCAGAACTTGAACTCTTGTTGGCATTCTCCTTGTTGTTAGTATTCCTTTCCTTTTCTTGCATTCCATTCTGATTTGCTTATCAAAATTGGCCATACATTCCCTCACCATCTCTGATTTAGGCATCGGAGTTTTTCTGTCAGGAACCCGGTGTAACTCCTAGCATGTTGTTGTCTTGCAGGGACTTGGAGGTGAGGCTCTGCAAAAGAGGATCTGGTCAACCACCTTCTCTAATGTGGATCCGACAACGCAACAACATATTCAAATTCACACCTCAACAGCCAGAGTCGTCTGTGAGAAATCTAACAAAAAGCTACAAAATTGTCATTTGGTGAGGAAAGAGAAACGATTATCTCGAAGCTTTGACAAAATCGGATGACAGAACGAATGCAAGAAAACGAAGGCTCCAGCAAAAGTATCACCCAAAGAGGAGAGAGAACCCTAGTCACACGAGGAGGACCCCAACCTATATTAAAATAGAAATGGTTATCATCAAAATGATAAGCGTACACTATAGAAATTAGCGATGTTGTATTTATAAAAATAAATAAAAAATAGTTATTTTTAATAACTTACTTAAGTTACTTAATAAAAATAAGATCCTTATCACTTCATAGCAAATTGTCAATGATAGTAAAATAGAAATAATTGTTAATCCTATAATTTCTGCATAATCTAATAAACATGTCCAAGTCAATGAGAAGAAAGAAAAAGAGAATCTTCTCAATGGTTGAAAGATTATTATGTATTTATTATTAATAAAGAAAATCAACTAAGTAATGATCCCAAAATTTATAGTGATACTATAAGACAGTTTGATTCTAAGGCATAATAATTATCTATATAGAAGATGAGTTAAAATCTATTGAAAAGAATTAAGTTTGGGAATTAGTTGATTTATCTAAAGAAAGAAAGCTAATTGAATGTAAATTAGTATAACAAAATCAAAAGCTGATGAAATTCTAGACAAATATGCCTATGATAGACTTTGTGGATACTTATTCACTAGTTATTAAGCTCACATCCATTTGAATTATCGTAACAATTATTCCATGACAGAGATTCAGGTGTGAGGTCAAGTCACAATCAGTCAAAGTATTATCATAATTATGTCAGAGATCCAAATGTGAGATCAAGTTATAGTCGATCAAGGTATAGTAGCAATTACCTCGTGACATAGGTTCAGGTATAAAGTCAAGTACTTGGAGTAGTATGGTTAAAGCACAAAAAATAGTCAGTTGGTTATGAAGACTACATTTGAAATGGTAAATTAAAAGAAGAAATTTATATGTCACAATTAGAGAATTTTTTAGTTAAATGATATAAAGATAAAATTTATAAATTGAAGAAATCTTTGTATGAACTTAAACAGTCGTTTAGACAATAGTATTTAAAATTCCATAAAAAAATTCTGGGTTTGTGATACAAAATGAATCCATTGGATCATTGTGTTTATAGTTAAAAATATTATGATAAAATATATATACTCTCATTATATGTGAATGATAACTTATTGGCTAATAACAACATAAATATGATTAATGATAAAAAATCATATTTAGGTACAAAGTTCGATATGAAAGATATAGATGAAGTATCTTATATTTTGAGAATTAAAATTATCAGAGATAGAAAATCTAAGATGTTATATCTAGATCACAAAAATTATCTAGAGAAAATATATAAACAGCTTAACATAGAATATTGTAAACTGGTAAGTACACTTACGTATAAGTCAATTATTTTGAGTAAAGAATTTTATCCTCAAAATACAATCGAACTAGAAAAAATATAAAAAGTATCTTATACTCAAGCTATTGAAAGTCTGATGTATGCAATGATTAGTACAAGATTAGACATAACACATGCAGTGGGAGTGATAAGTAGATATCAATTAAATTCAGAAAAAGAATATTAAAAAGAAATAAAAAAGGATCATCAGGTATCTAAAAGAAATCAAAGGTATGAAATTCTACGTGATTTATATGTTTTAAAGCTTGTTGGATATTGTGATGTAAATTTTTTAGGATAAACAAGGGGCAATGTGTTTTATGACGGAACAACATTTTTTTAGTTAAGTAAAAAATAAAGATGTGTTACTAAATCCATCATAAAAATAGAATATATCTCAGGTAGTATAGTAGAATAGAATAGTTGTATGGGCAATAGATAGCATAACTGTATGGACTAAAAGATATGTTAATAAATTGTAATTTGATTTACTTAAAATGTATATGTGTGTGTGTGTATATATTTTGTGATATAATAACAAGTCTACCATCTATTTGAGTAAAAGTGAAGGGAAAAGCTTCAAAGGAGGGGTGCAAATTAAAGTCGATTTTTTCGAAAGAGATGGTATCTGATCCTATGATCAAAGGATTGTTTTTGAAGGTATTCAAAGAGAGCATGTAATTACTATAGGTTTAAAATCATCTAAATGTGTAGTTAATATGCAGAAAGGTATCATTTGTTAAGTATCAGGGACATCTAATAAAACAATGATAAGAATTCTATATGATTTAATTGTGCATATTGGTCAGAGAAAAAATAGAGGACATTATAAGGAGGTTAACAAGGATTATAATAAATCATCGTGGATGTTAAAATTCGAATAAAGACATTAAGATAAATTTATGTAACACCTGGTGTTTAATGTATATAAGTCGTCTTGAAAATTAAGTGCGAACGGTATTTTCTTAATTTTGATTATAGTGAACAATTGTAACTCTTTCTAAACCATTAGTTATGTTCTTTCACTAAAGAACGTAATCCTACATGTGACCATTATTTTGATTATATTCTTTCATTTCCCACTTGATCAAAGTAATCAAGTTTACTTCCGATGATTGAATATCCTGTATGTACAACCAATCGTCCTTACCATACCATAACTAAATCATATAAATTATAGTATTTACATTTTACAATCGTAAATTAACACTATAATCGAAATTAAGAAAATACCGTTCGTATTTAATTTAAGGCAACTTACATATATTAAGTATCTGGTATTACATAAATTCATCTTAATGTCCCTATACGAACTTTCACATCCATTCACATCCACGATGATTTATTGTAATCCTTATTAATCTTGTTATAGTGTCCTTTATCTTTTTTTACCGTCATAAAACTGATGGTTGCATGCAAGAACGTTCAAAATGCAAAGATAGAATGTGGAATCAAAGCTTTTAATAAATTCTCCAAATTTCTCTCTCTAAAAACTTAGTTTTCCATACTTTCTTCTTCAGTACAATTCCATATGTTTCTTTAATCTTTTCTATTATTATCTTTTTACTTTTACTTGTCTATTTATAGAAAAATATAAGAACGAATTGATGCAATTATTTATTTAAACAATTGTATCTCTTTTTAATGATATATTTTCATCATTAATTGTGTTCTTTAATAAAAGAACACAATTTTATATGTGATCATTATTTTGATTATATTCTTTCATTACATATATAATATTTTTATAAGAATAAAAAAATAAATTATATAAAATATATAATAATTATATAATTTTAACTTGTATAAAAAAAATAAATGCATAGACATTGTCCGCTATCATACTTTAAAAAATTAAAAACTTTTAATGTTTCTCTCCAAATATAAATAGCGATACCAAAATTATCTGCCATTAACATAAAAATAAGAAGATCGTAGGGACTGCTTTTCTTCTTCTTTCATCATGAAAGAAATGCCATCAAAGTCTAGTGATATTCGTAGAATCCATCTGAGTGCATTGTATCAAAATGTTGGACAATAACAAAGCATGTGAATGAATAATAATACTATATTGTACTAAAAAAATGTTATATCAGAAGTTGTTTGTGTCGTATACATAATTGCATGAGGACACATCTATATAACCAATAGAAATGGTACTGAAAACGTTTCACTTTGGCTGGACGTGGCTGGACGTCACATTCTACCTGCTCCTCTTATATTTATATTATTTAAATAAATTTTAATTTTAAATAAAAAAATTATCTATGCTCCATTATTTCATGTATTTTGTTATATAAAAAGTTAAATTTCATTTCAGAAACCATGAGTTCTTTTCAAATGGATATAATTTTCAATCTTTTTCTCTCTATTTTTTACTCATTTAATTTGCTCATAGTTCAAGTTACTGGTCATGCCACGTTTTCTTTGAGTTAAATAAGCAGTTGATGCAGATGCTATAAACGTATCCGGATGTTTTTCTCATTAAGATTATCAAAATCGTGATTTTAATTAAAATTATTTTCTGTTTAAAAAATTAAAACGTAAAATATAAATATAAAAACGAAACGTAAAAACAAAATTTTTAATAATATATAAATAATAAAATATTTAAAATATTTTTATAAATTAATAAAATCG
>JAVXUL010000011.1:6168451-6198070 GCA_035590515.1 Trichilia minutiflora | reverse complement strand
TCGTTTAATAAACGGATAAAATTTTTTAATCTTAATCTAATCCGTCGGATTAACAAATTAAATGGGATAGTCCGTTTATATTAATTAATTAAATAAAAAATAAAAAATTATAATTTTTAAAAATTAAAAATTATGAAAAATTAAGAAAAATTAATAAAAAATAAAAACATTATAAATATATAATAACAAGTATTTTTAATTTAATTTTTTAAAATTAAAATTTTATTATTATAAATATTTAATTTAAAAAATATTTTTTAATATTTAATTAATATATAAAATAAAAATGGACTGACATATTTAATCTGTGGATTAAACGAGTTTGAACCCTTTTATCCTTTGATTAATTGAATTGGTCTGATTAACCCTAAGACTAAAAATTCTTTACTTTAATCTTTTTTTTTATGGGTTAAACAAATTGACCCGTCAAAACTGACCCGTTTTAAGAGCTCTACTACGAAGGGCCATGGAGATATATTTCAAGCCTTTCAGAATCTAATTTCAATTGATGTTTATGATTTGAGAAGTCTGGAAACCCTGTTTCCAGCCACAGTAGCTATATTTGGGCTTCTTAGGTTGGAGGAAATTGTTGCGGAGGACGAAGGAGTAGATCAAGCAGTCCATAGTTCCAAGGATTTTTTTCCTCAATTAATCTCGTTGAGGTTATATGTATTACCAAGCCTCAAAAATTTCTGCGATTGAATGTATATTTCAGACCGGCCAATGTTAAAAAAGTTACAATTATTTAATTGTCATGCTGTGAAAATACTTGCTGCTTCAGAATTTATGAACCAGGAGAGCCAACAGCCTTCATTCTTGGTTTATCATAATGTACATCTTTTAACATCCTTTACATACAAGTGTTTCTCAAATTAATGTACATTAAGCAGTTAGTAATTAAAAATTGATATCCATATAGCAATACTATGATTTGAATGCATTAATTCGAAAAATGAATCTAAAATATTTGAAAATTACAGAAAACTCTTCTTCCACTTTAATCGAAATTACAATGATTTGTATATTTTAATATACATATAATGTAACATTTGAAGTTATCTAAATTGCCCCGATTGTCATTTTGTGCAAGGAATATTCGCATCATAACAATGTTTTTCAAAATCTAGAATTTCTAGAAGTGTCGGATTATAGGATGTGATAATCTTCCCCCTCTAGACCTCACATCTCATGCAAAGACTAAAACAATGCTTCGCAAAGGAACAGAGCATCCATATGTGGTTTACGCGCCTGCTCTAATGCAAACGTAAAAGTCTGGGCTAAAGATCAGTTAGATGTTGTCCGCCTTGGGCACAGAATCTATCATGGGTTTACTTTTGAGTTTTACAAGTAAAAACGCATTTACTCAGTAAGGACAATCTAAAGTTTATATAACCTAGAGATTTTACACGCACATATGTATTATATATTTCCAAAATGTGCAGGGTATTAAAGTAGAAGATAAGTCGACCGAACACATCCTTCTAGTCTCTATATTCACATACTATGTTATATTTGAACTTTTGCAACTATTCAACTAACTATTTTTTGCAAATGGGGAGAGAGGAAGAAGAGATGGGTTGCAGTTGCAGCAGAAATCAATCAGGGAAATCATTTCGAGTGCTGATATATGGTACGTGGGTGTACTAACTCTCTGCTTATCAAAATTCAAGTCTTCTTTTCTGATCCCAGCATTCATATTGATCGTTCTACCATGATATATATAATCAATATATCCAATATTTTCTTATTAATTTTTTAGTATATATTATGTTAAAAACATTCAATTTTCAATTTTTTTTGGTAATTATTTTAGTACCATCTTACAAATCCGACCCAATAACCAAGTAGAACTGTAAGGCCATTTGGTTACGAAGTTCCAACATTATTTCGTTGTAGGTAGGGCGGTTGTTGGGTCAAAATTTTTAGCATAACACTGAAAGAATTAGTAAAAAATTATTTGAAATTCCTAATGAAATATTCGGTTGGTGAGTCAAATTTGCAGGTAGTACTAAACAAATTGGTAAAATAATGTTCAGTTGGAACATTAGGAGATTGAGAAGCCCTGGAACTCAATTGGCCCTACTCTTCTACTCGGTTGTTAGGTCAAATTTTTTAGCAAAAAATATTAATCAACCTGATCATAAATTTAAGACTACAGCAATGCGAATATTCTATCTCGCGAGCATTTCAATGGGAAGAAACCCAAATCCGAGGTTGTGCCAATCTATGCAAGCGACTTCAGTCTTTAAGAAGGAGATCCTGTTGGTTATATGTATGTCATAAAATCCCCATGAGAAATGTGAAAAAAAAAAAGAAAAAAGATTATATGTACTATCTATCTACTGAGAAAAACGAAAGCCTGATAGCAATAGGATTATCCTTATAGCACTCGACGGAACAAAGTCATGTTTTCTCTAGCGTTTGTGAAGCAATTCTTGACATACTGAAATGTCAAACCACGTTCCCTCCTTTGGACCGTTTCCATCGGACTTATTTAATACTAGCAAATTGAATAGTCTACTGCATAAAAATTAGAGCTGATATAACTATGGCTGTTGGTTGAAATTTCAGAGAGCATTATCACACAAAAATACACAATAATATTCCAATTTCTTCGCATCTTTCTTTCATCAAAATTTCACCATTGATTATGACTGAGGCTCTTGTTTCTACAATCATGGAGCTATTGGTCTCAATCCTTCGTCAACAGACAGAGGAAGGGGTACGACTGATTGCGGACGCAGAAAGTGAAGTCAACAACCTGAACAGCCATTTCCGGGCCATTCAAGCTGTGCTTGAAGATGCAGAAAGCAAGCAAGTGAAGGAGAAAGCCGTGAGAGATTGGTTGGAGAAGCTCAAAAACGTTTCTTATGATATTGAAGATGTGCTGGATGAGTGGAACACTGCCATACAAGAACTACGAATTAAGAAAATTAAAACTGATTCCAAGCCTTTGAAAAAGGTATGTTTTGCTGCATCTTACTATCTTTATTGTTCAAGGCGAAATGTTTTTCGCCATGACATAGCAGTAAAGATTAAAAATCTGAGCAGATCATTAGATGTTGTTTCTATGGAGAAAGACAGGTTCAAATTCAGCTTGTCTGAAGGCACCCAAAATCTAGAACGACCAATTACTACTTCTATGATTGATGTGTCAGAGGTTTATGGAAGAGATCATGATAAGAATGAAGTCATCAATTTTTTGTTGGGTGAAACTAGTCAAGGACCTACCGTTCCTATCATTTCTATAGTAGGAATGGGAGGTATTGGGAAAACAACGCTTGCTAAGCTAGCTTTTAATGATCAGAAGATAAAAACCCATTTCTGTAAGAAAATTTGGGTTTGTGTTTCTGAACCTTTCAATGAGGTTACGATTGCCAAAGCAATACTCGAATCTTTCATGAACGTGGCGCCGAATTTGGTTGAACTAGAACCAGTGCTCCAAAACATACGTCAATATGTTGAAGGAAAGAAGATTCTTTTTGTCTTCGACGATGTATGGACTGAAAATCCCAATGATTGGGTACAAATAAAAAACTCTCTTATGTGTGGTTCTCCAGGAAGTAAAATTTTGGTAACTACACGTAAAGATAACGTTGCGAATGTAATAGGAGCTACCCACATAATCCGAATAGGGACTTTGCCTGAGAAGGAAGGTTGGTCATTGTTTAATCAACTTGCATTCTTTGGAAGAACAGTGAAAGAATGCGAAGAACTGAACAGTATTGGTAAAAAAATTGTACAGAAGTGCCAAGGCTTGCCTCTTGCTATAAAGACTTTAGGAAGTCTTTTGCGCTTTAAAAGAGGAATCAAAGAGTGGCAAAGCGTTTTAGATAGTGAGATGTGGGAAATAGAAGAGGTAGAAAGAGGGATTTTTGCACCACTATTATTAAGCTATTATGATTTGCCTCCAATGTTGAAAAAATGCTTCCTATATTGTGCTGTCTTTCCGAAGGACTACAATATACAGAAACATGAATTGATCTTCTTATGGATGGCTCAAGATTATCTCAAGGCCAAACCTAACGAAGATGTGGAGTTAGTTGGCGAAAAGTACTTTGAAATCTTAGCAATGAGATCTTTTTTTCAAGAATTTGAGAGATACGATGTTGATGGTAGCATTATAAGTTGTAAGATGCATGATATAGTGCATGACTTCGCTCAATTTCTTACAAAAAATGAGTGTTTAACAATAGAGTTCGACCACAACGAGAGATCTTCTTCAGAATTTTACGACAAAGCTCGACATTCAATGCTAATTCCTAAAAAAGAGACCCTATTTCCTGTCTCTATTTGCACGGTTAAAAATTTGCGCAGCCTTGTTGTTGAAGATGGTTATCATTGTACATATGATGGAGTTCTATCTAAAATGTTTGATGAGTTGACATGTCTCAGAACGCTGGACCTGAAAGACAATTTAATCAGAGAACTTCCCAGAGGAATAGAAAAATTAAAGCATTTGAGGTATCTTAACTTATATCGCAGTAAAAATATAAAAGAATTACCTGAGACAGTTTGTGAGTTGTATAACCTACGAATTCTAAACGTTAGGTGTTGTGATTCTCTCCAGAAATTACCCCAAGGAATAGGAAAGTTGATCAATTTGAGCCATCTACATCATGATGATACTTCGGTAAGTTACATGCCAAAAGGAGTGGAGAGATTAACTTGTCTTCAGAGATTATATGATTTTGTTGTCGATGATGGCAGTGGCTATGGCAGCAAAGCTTGTAAGCTTGGATGTCTGAAGAATTTCAACCACCTTAAATCACTTGGCATAAAAGGATTGGGAAATTTGGGAGAAGTGGGTGATCTTAAGAGAGCACAACTTAACAAAAAAAAAAACCTCCTCCATTTGTTTCTATACTTTGATGGGAGGATGAATGATGATCATGAAGTTCTTCTAGAAGCTGTGCAACCACCTTCACATTTGGAGAGGTTAACAATAGAAAAACATAGAGGCAGGTCTTTCTTACCCAGCTGGTTATCGTCATTAACAAAGCTGAGGTATCTAATTCTTGATAGTTTCAAAAACTGTCAGCATTTGCCTCCACTGGGAAAACTTCCATCTCTTGAATCACTGCATATAGAGGGTATGGGAAGTATAAGAAGAGTGGGTAAAGAATTTTTGGGAATAGACAATGATATTGGCACATCATCTTCTTCTTCATCATCATCAGTTGTTGCCTTTCCTAATTTGAAATCACTGGAGTTTGGAAGTATGGATCAATGGGAAGAGTGGGATTTTGGGATTAATACAGGAGAACAAGAAGTGATAATCATGCCAAGTCTTCGTTCCTTGATATTTTTCAAGTGCCCCAAATTGAAATCAATTCCAAGCCAGCTACTTCCTATGACAATGTCTACCAGTTGTGGATTTTATCAATGCCCTCTTCTCAAAGAGTATTTGGAGAATGAAAAACTTCATGAAAGAGAAGCTATCGTCATCAACTCATAGGTAATAATTTCTTCTTTCACCTTTCTAGTTAGCAGTTTTTTATTTTATCACCCAATAATGTTTTTGTTTGCTTTTTTTCACCAGATAGCTTGTGAAGCAAATACTATTATCGAGCATCATTGAAGGTTTACAAAGCTATGTTCATCAGCCATTTCACAACAGAAGCACCCCAATCCCAAACGATCCTTGAAACCCTTGTTTCCGCAATCTTGGAACAATTGGCATTAAGAGAATGTTTCAGGACTTTATGTATGAAGCAGAAGAGAAATTTATTATCCCAGAATGGTCGCAATGGTATGATATAACCACCTCTAGCTATAACTTACACATTTTATTATTAATTTGGATTAGTTTTCTTATAATTTTAGGTTTAAAGTTTTCATTTTCTATCTGAATTATATCCAACTCTATATCTCTGCTGCTTCATAATTTTCCCCTCCAAGTTTTAGACTTGTTAGTTCCTTTAGATCGTTCAAGTAAACTTTCACTTTATCTCAGGTTCAGCTGCTATAGCCAGAGCCAGAGGAGAATTTCATTTAATTATTGTTAACAGGCAGCCATTTTTTGACGAGCCTGGAAATGAAATATCTTGTTGCTTTCAGAAATTAATCAGCCATCGAAGTCTTACCTTTTTACTAGTATCAGAGTAGAGGATAATAAAACAGGGGAATTTTGCAGAGCATAAGAACCCATACAAGCTCCATCACCCACCAATCCTTTGAAATTACACTATCAAAAACTGTGCATACAATTCGGAACTTGGGATCCCTTCAGTACCGTAAAATTATATGAATCTTACTACAAGTTGATATTGTCAAATATATTTTTACCTTCATTTTCAAATTATAACAGAAGCACCATATTCTAAACGAAGCTTTAATTTAGCGAGATATATAGAGTAGAGTTCATTTGGGTTCAAGTCGTTTATAATCGACCAGGATTTGATGCTGTATACAACATTATGACTCATTTCTTGCTCTATCTCTACTCTTATTTGTTTAATTATTGCTTTTGTTTAGATTATGCATTTTCAAGGGCACTGATCCCATTAACTAAATACATCTTTTTATTTTAATTAACAACATGAGTATAAGAATCCTATGTTAGTTGTTTGACCTTCAAACTTCCTAATCTCCAGATCTCTAGAACTTTAAAATTAGTCCATGAATTCTCATAATCTTAAAAGTATGATCATGTTTCACATTAGAAAAAACCTGTTAATACGTATCCTTAAATACCATTTTCGTTTTGCTAGATGACTCTACTCATCAACTACCATTTGCATAGTCAATTAGAATTTTTAAAGAGATAGATAGTTAATTGAAAATTATCGTTAGCTGCTGCCTAAGATGCCCTCCTGTGCCATAAATCATTTCAAGTTAAATAGGGCTTCTTTATATCGTGGTGTGACTTAGAATCAGTGAGGAGTGGATTCAGCAAATACAGAGCTGAAATAGTTGGTTGTAATTATTTATTTACTAGATATTTAACGAAAATTAAAATATATGTAATTAGTACAGACTCAATCTTTCTTTAAAATTTTATTCCATATAAATCTCTATCACTAAAATTTAAAAAAATAATAAAAATTAACAAAAAATTACTTTTTCTTGTCCAATTCTTTTCATTTTATATTTTCTTCTTCGGTTATTCTTAAAAAATCATATAAATTAAGAAATATATTTTAGTTTAAGAAGAATGGTATAAAGTATTTTTTTATTTTAATTCGTATAATAATTTAATTAATCATTTTTTTCACTTTTAATCATTTAACTCAGGATAAAATTATAGTGACAAAAGAAAATTAAGAAATAGGTAACATTCCACAAGACAAGAGTCACCGTTTTCCAAGTGGATTCAATTAATACTCCTCATAACTGGGCTATGTAGCCAGCCCACTCGTCAATAAGTTTTTACAATGTTCTTTATGCTTCTATGCATTTTTTTTTCTTCATAATGTTCAAATTTATTTTAGGGTCACACGTTGAAATTTGTATAGAGTGATGCTATTAGAACATCTGTAAAACTCTCTTAACCCCTTTTTAATTTACAATTTAATTTAATTTATTATTATTATTTATTTGATATATTTGTTCTAGCAGATATTGGATTGCATAAAACTAATGTTAAAAAACTTGGTTTTGGTATGAAGGGTAGAATTAACTTAATGTTAAATTCATCATTACATTTTAGCTTCTTCATTAAATTTAGGGGAAGGATATTTAAACTCTTATACTTTAGTCGAAAAGGTATTTTAATCTCACTAAGTTAAAAAAAATAATAATTTTCATCTTTATTTATCTTTTTTTTATGTTTTTTTAGTACAATTAATTTAGTTCTTATCGTATGATTAGATTCTAAATTTTTGCAGCTTATGTGAAGATAGGATTAACTTTTGTAATAGAGCATTGAAAAATAGATAAAGTAGAAAAAACATTGATTAATAGAAATGAAAATGAGCATTTTTTAACTTAATGAGATTAGAATATCTTTTCAACTAAATTTTAGAATTCTAAATATCTATTATCTATTAATTTATTTCGTTAAAGAACTACCTTCTTCTTCTTCTTCTTCTTCTTCTTCTTCTTCTTCTTCTTCCAAAAGACAAATGTAGTTTAAAATTGTTGACTTGAAAGTCCAAAAAATTATTGGTTTGGCACAATTCAATAATTTATTAAGGACTATAATGTGAGTCCTTAAATCTTTGATCATTCTCCTTCCAACTATATATGCAACTATAATGTGATTGTGGGATTTTAAATTTTGCTGGTGACAAAAGGCAAACTCAGTTCAAAATTGTTGACTTGAAAATTGAAAAATTATTTGATTAGCACAATTCGATAATTTACTTGAACCGGTAGCAAGAATGCTAAAAAAGAATTACATTTAGGTCCTTTATTTTTGAAAACATAGTAAACAAAAATATAATTTATAGTTTTTATTTTAAAAACATAAAATAAATAAATCAGCTAAAAAAGTAAAAGTGATAAAACATTAGTCCGTTTTATTATCTCTGGCGCTAAGGATTGAATCCATCCCTCATGTGTGCGATACAAGGACACATGAGCTTCTCAATTGAATTTAGGTTGGCTAATATTATGTGTGTGAGGATTATTATTATTTATTTGTTAACTATATTGTAAGTGTATATTTATATAAAGACTAAAATTTTTTTTATAACCACACAATATAATACTTAATTGGTATTTCAAAATGTCATACGTAATTCCAATACTTATAAATTGTCACTTAATCATGGAAATAAGAGCCCAAATCGTTACTTTTTATTAGAAAGTTATAGTGTTGTCTTGTACATATTTTTTCTTACCTTTTTATTGTATATGTGATTCTTATATATTTTAAGTGGTTTAATTTTATTAAATTTTATATATATTTCTTGTTTTTCGTTAATAAAGATCAGAATTTTCATTCCAAAATTCTTTAGTTTTTACATTTTCCGTCACATGAAATTCGATTTTATTTAATATACTTTGTTATATAGATTCAAATAATTAATTTTAATTTTAATTTTTAGCATCTAAGAGAATTGGAATATATGAACATGAAGTCAAATCTATTATGGTACCATATAAAACTATCAGTTAACCTAAAAGTGAGGGCCCAAACAATTGTTTTTAATAACTCTTATAGTGATTGAGAATGATTTAGTCTCAATCACTCTTTATTTTTTGGAGGTATAAGATTTTATTTATTATATATTTTCTTATATTTTACTGGCCAACGAAATTTTTGAATAATGGCATGAATGTAGCATTGAGCATATTATTATTATTCAAAAGTTCAAAATATTAGAGCAGATAAAGAGAATATATATAAGTATCACATAGAACTAGAAGTAAATAATTAACATATTATGTTATAGCTAACTGAATATTTTAATTATCACACTTTTTCTCATAGTGTTTAAGCATTTTACTTATGCAAGAAGGGTTAATGGTTGTTTTCTCTTTATTTTTTGACCTAATACCTTCACTCAATCCTTGGATTTTTAAAGTACCCAACCTTCTGACAATAACAAATTTTGTTTTATTATTGATTTGTGATGTTATAGGAGTGTCGAATACTTTTTTAAAAATAAAAATATCACAAGATTATGTCAAAATATAGGGGAGAAATATTCATTTCCCATGCAAAAATGCTATACTCCTTTGTTTTACTAATGATATTGGTGAAATTGTTAGCCTAATTCTTCTAGAAGAATGAATGAAAGCCTATTATTAGCAACATGGCCAAATGAACATGTTGAGTTTAAAATGTGTGGTTAGGACGTATATTTTGATTCAGTTCTAGACAATTACTTATGATTTAAGCGGGATGTCTTAATGATTACGTGCTTTGTGAATATTTTTCGAAAATTAATCGGACGAAACCCATCAATCAAGGTGAGGCTTGAATATTCTGAGTTATCTTTTAAAAAATAGTCAAGTGACACTATAAATGATATGTGGAGAAAATTTTGCTTAATTATAAATGTATACCAACATGGTCAAATGAGAAGGGCGAACCATAACTAAAATATTAGCTTATTGATTTCATTTAGTTGACCTACTCATTTATTTCATATGGGCCTTTAACGTTTAAAAAATGTTGTTTTGTCAGCATATTTAATGTATCAGTTAAAAAAATCCCTAAAATTTATATAAATAACTAGTTGGGTCCAAAAACGTTTTGTCAATATCACTTTGGTCTTTGAATAAATTTTTGTTGTTGATTTAAAGAGAATATATGACTTAACTCTCCTAAAGTTTAAAGCTTTATTACTTGGATGGTATTTTTTATTTAATTAACATTTACCTCTCTAAATTTCACATTCTGTCAAGTCCATATAACAGAATTAAGAAAATTTATTTTTATAAAATTTTTATTGTAAACATATTAACAAATGAACTATCTCTTATAAAAAAAATTATTTAAAAAAATATACTCAATAAATTTTTTTTAAAAAATCTTTGAAATTTTAATTTGGTTGATAATTTTGTTTAAAACTTTATTTTTGATTGAATTTGAATTAAATGAAATTTCTTTAAAAACAATTTTATAAGGAACAAATTTATTTCTTTAATTTTTTTTACAATAAAATAAAAGGTGAAAAAATAAAATTTTATTATATTATATCATAATATTACAGTATTTATGTGCTTATTTGTCATGATAGATAGATGGGATAAAGTTTGTAATAAAAAAATTATATATTATTCAAGATAATAACAAATTAGTTATAGTGATTACATAAATGAACCACTTATAATTATTAAAAATTAATATTTTTATATTTGAGAAAAATTTTAATTTAAAGAGTTTTTATTCTGTTAAAATAAATAGTCAAATTGTTTAATTTTTACAGTGAAAATTTTTTTTAGTAATTTTTTAATTCTATTAAGGAGTTTAACAAGATGCAAATCTTATAAGAGGAAGTTGATCATTAAAAAATAATATTATTTTAATGATAAAATTTTAAATTTTAGATGAGGTAAGTAATAAATTCCTCTTAAACTATCGATGAGAGTTTAACAAATATTTTGTTGAGAGAGTAAAGTGACATTTAACCAAAAATTTTGGACTTAAGTGATAGTTTTCATACATACATATATATATTGCGTATCTACTATGTCAAACATGCTAACCAAAATGGCATTTCCTAAACATTGAGAAACCGAGTGAAATTAACAGCATTTACTTGTTGTATCCATGTAGTTGTTGTCATTGACTTAGAGCCAACATTTACTTTAGTATTTCTTGGTTGTGATATCTGAAAATTACTCCAAGGTTGAAGTTAGAAGCTAACTTAAGCATGGATGTATATATATATATATATGTGTGTGTGTGTGTGTGTGTGAGAGAGAGAGAGAGAATATGGTTCTTTATCCCATATCGGTAGATTAAAAATTGGTTGGTTTATTTTTACATTATAAAATAAAGCCAAATATTGATTTATAAATCATTCCAATGTAAGCTATAAAAGTCTTCAATTGTGTGTGACTTTTATAAAAAAAGGTCGTGGGGTTTTTATTAATAAAGATCCTTAGTTTTAAATATCTTTTATTTTGATTTGTATCTTTTGAATAATTATATTATGACTCAGAAGAAGTTGTAAAGTTATAAAATTGAAGATAGTAGATTCTTTGCGACGCCCGAGGACGTAGGTATTTATACTGAACCTCATTAAATTTTGTGTTTTATTTATTTGTGTCATTTATTTGCTTTAAATTATATTTAGTTAGTTAGTAGAATACTTGTTGTTATTATTTGGGATTTTCATATGATTGCTTAGTTAGGGAATTTCGTATTTTCGTTATATTAGTAACAAGTAGTAGTATTTTGAGTGTCCACCAGGAAGTAACAGACCTTATTTAGGCATAACAATTGGTATCAGAGCCGAAGGTTGTGGCTGTTTTTTTATTAGTTATTAAAGAAGTAATTATGTGGTAAGTACACCCTGAGTCAAGGATTCATTCATTTGCTGCTTTTTCATTTTCAGTGGATGCCATTAACAGAATTGCATCTTGATAATTGGTTTCTACTACCATGACTGTCTCGGTTTTATTTCCAGTTAGTGCTGGTGTTTTCTGTTGTCTCCTTTCATGGCAATTTTTCTTGAAATGGCCCTCCTTATTGCAATGATAACACCTGTATATCTTGCTTCTTGATTTGGATTTGGACACTCCTTTCTTCCTTCCTTCTCTTCTTTCTAGTTTGCCTTTAACATTAAAGCCTTCACCTATAATATCCTTTGACTGGTTTCTTTTGTTCAATTCTTTAGAGGTAAAGAATTCTTCACATCATCCATTGATAAGGTGGATCTCCCATACAGTAGTGTGTCAATAAAGTGCTCATAGGAAGCTGGTAATGAAGTCAGAACAATCAGGTCTTGGTTTTCATCTTCAACCTTAATATCAACTGTCTCCAAATCAATCATGAGTTTGTTAAACATGTCCAGGTGATTTTCTATGGAGCCTCCTTCATCCATTGCAAAAGAATACATCTGTTTCTTCAAGAACAATCTTTTGGCAGTTAATTTTGGCTGGTATCTATCTTCTAACTTCAACCAGATCCCCCGGACAATAGTCTCTTTGATTACTTCTCTAAACACTTTGTCTGACAAAGAAAGAATCAAGGCACTCCTTGCCTTACGTTGCAGATCTTTAAGCTCAAATTCTGTGTATTCTTTGTCATCAATCTTGAAGTCTTCATCCTCCAAAGTATAGTCCAATCCCTCATGCTTTAGGAATGCTTTCATCTTCAGTTTTCAAAGTGAAAAATCATTTTCTCTTGTGAATTTCTCCACTGTAAACTTAGTGGACACCATCTTGACCTCAGGTCCTCTCCAAGATTGTTTTTCTTGCCTTTCTTTGATCCTGGTATCTAATCTTCTGCAGCTCTGATACCACTTGTTGCAGCAGTAACTCCACAGTAGCCCTCTCAGTTCTACAACCTTAGATCAGAAACACGGCAAAGGCAAACAATACCAGCAATGATATCACCACTACCTCTTTTCTAACTATTAGAAACAGAAGAAAAGAATTGAGAAACAAAGAACTAATCAGCAAGATAAATCCTCACAGCTATAGAATGATTCACACCAAGAAGAGCAAGAAAATCAAGAAAAAAAAGATGATGAAAAAAAACAGAGGAAATGAGTTTTATTATTTCATCCAGTCAATCCTCTCTTCTCCCCGATTACAAGGATATCAAAGCTTTATAGTTTTTCCTTGCTCACAAAACACTCTTACGGCTGTCATTAGTTCTAACTGAATTAACTAACAAAATCAAGAAAACTAATCTTTGAATCTTGATTGACAAAACTTGAATAATGAATCAACTTTAATACCAACCATTGTAAATAGTTCTACAACAATAAATATCCATAATATGTTCATTATTTAACAAACAAAACCAAAAACTTAAAAACAAGAAAGGAAAATTCTATTAATTTGATGATATGATTCTCTTGTAGTCTTCAAGTTCTTCTTCTTTAATCTTCTAAGAATTCAACTTCAATGGTCTGGAATCCCCTCATGTGCAAGGTCTTCTTTTTTATAAATCCCAAGAAAGATTCTTTAAATAGTAAAATAATTAGGGCATCAATGAATACTCTTCCGCGAATTGGGGCTGCAGCGATAAAAAATATATCTTACTGTAGCAAGAGTCTTTGGAAAATTGGCTGCATCGGCAAAAATTCTTCTGGTTGCAATGGATGTTTTTGGAAAATTCATTGCAGTGGAGGAAAATTCTTCTTGTTACAGTGAGATTCACTTCTTGAGTCCTTCATTAAAATTATAGCCCAAGAAGTCAACTTTCTAACGCAACTTAAATCACCTTAATCCGATATTTATAATTCAAGATATGGTCATTTTATTGAATAGTATTCATAATTATCGTTACAATGACGCTATTCAATTTGACTGATAAAAACCTAACAAAATGATCCATTTCTTAAAAATTTGTTAATATTTATTACCAACACATAGGAAATAAGAAAACATAAATATACCAATAAAAATACTCGGAACTAAATAAAATCTTAGTCAAAAGATGAGTGATAAAATCACCCATAAGAAATTATATATACTTATTAGCTATTGCAGGTAAGGTCTTAGAAAATTATATTTAAGTAGCTTAACATTAACTTTTCTCAGGTATTTGTATTTTCGAATAATGGATTCAAAATTGTTTTTCTTTCCTCGATTTCTTACTTCTTCTTGCCCTGGTTATTTCTATCATTACGATGCTTTGCTTGGTTTTGAGAATTTGGAAAGTCTCCGGCTTTCGATAGAGCTCCTCGTGTGCTTACTATAGTGCGGCAGTTTTCTCCTTTCATTGTGGATAGACCAAGAATATTCGAGAATGCCCAACCTATGGAGGGGTATTTCAAAACCATTTTGGTGGTTTTGTGGTGCCTTTAGGTCCTCGTTCTTTCTCCTACAGCGAGATGGCTGCATTCATTTCACAATTGAGAAGGCTCGGTCTGCGGAGATGTTTCACAGTTAAAGAGAATCTTCCATATGTCCGAAATACTTATCCATATTCAATTAGAACAAATATAACTACATTGCAGACATAAAAATATACAAATATAACTACATTGCAGACATAAAAATATACTCAATATTACTCGAATACAGTTACAATAAAATCTCTATAAAATAATATTACTTAAACTAACAAAACTTATTATTTTAAGCAAAATATTAATTAATCAATCAATCAATAATTTATTAATTTATTAATAAATAAATATATTTTTTAATTTTTACTACTACTAAATAAAAAAGATACATGAATAATTTATAAATAAAAAATAATAAATGTAACTAAAAGTTAAATATGTACATACATAAAAAAAAACACTAAAAAGTTTATATAAATGTATGTATAGATTAGAAACTCAAAAATTAAAATTTATTGTATATCACAGTTAATATTTCTTTATTCCTTTACAAATTTCTTTTAGTTCTGCAACAAATCCTATCTTTGTTAGCTTTTCTTAGCAGTAGCAACAAAGTTCTTCAATTCTTGTTCTTTCATCTCATAGTTTTAATACTTCTTCACCGAGTACCAGAACAATTCCATTTCTAATTCTTAACCTTCTATTTCTACCTATTCTCTATCTCAACCTGTTAACCCTACCATGCCCTCACCTAATGCATTACCACCAATCAACAAACACTCAACGACTACCAGATCTAAAGGTATATGTGAATTCTACTGCTGTCAGTTCTGAAGCAAGGACTGTTAAAGAAGGTTTAAAAGATTCCAAGTAGTTGCAAGCTATGAAGAATACTGCATTGCCCAAGAACAAGACCTGGTCTCTTGTTCCTTACTGTGCTGATCAAAAGATAATAGGCTACAAGTGTGCATTCAGAACTAAAAACAATCTAGAGGCACATTTTTAAAGTGCAAAGCTTGTTTAACTGCCAAAAGATTTCATCAAACACCTGGGATAGATTTTTTTGAAAATTTTAGTCCTGTAATCAAAGCAGCTATTGTCAGAGTTATTCTTAGCATTGCAGTGATGAAAAAGTGTTGTATTAGGTAGCTTGATATCACTAATAACTTTTTAAATGGAGATCTCAAAGAGAGTTTTTATGACTCAACCTGAAGGTTTTGTTGATCATACTTCTTACACTGTTGTGTGCAAGTTTAATAAAGCTTTGTGTGGATTTAAGCAAGCTCCTGGAGTATGGTATGATAAGCTCAAAAGTGCTTTCTTGTGCTGGGAATTTCAAAACTCTAGAGCAGAAGCTTCTCCATTCTACAAAAAATTTTCTTCTGCTATCATTTTGGTGTTAATCTATGTTGATGATTTACTAGTAGTTAGGTCAGATTCTTCACTGCTGAGTGATTTTATCTCACAGTTAGATACGACTTTTGCTCTCAAAGACCTTGGTTCATCTTCTTCTGGTCTTCACCTGTCTTAACAAAGATATATTCTTGATCTTTTGCGGAGCGCAAAAATATACTCCTTGTGCTACACTTATGGTTGCAAACTTAAAGTGAACAAAAATAATGGGAATTTATTTCAAAATCCTACTTTATTTAGAAGCATTATTGGTGGTCTTCAATATGTTACTTTGACAAGGCCAGATATCTTCTTTGTTGTTAACAAGCTTAACCGATTCTTATATTCTCCTACTGATGTTCATTGGTCTGCTTGCAAAAGATTACTAAGATATCTTAAAGGAACTTCAAATTTTGGTTTTCAGTTCTTCACTCAAAGAAGTATGGAGATTAATATTTTTACCGATGCAGATTAGGAAAATGTTTGGACGATAGAAGCTTTACTCCAGCCTATACTCTCTTCCTTGCTCCTACTCTAATTTTTTGGAGTTCTTAAAAGTAACCGGTAGTGGCCAGATCAAGCATAAAGAACATGCTGACTTACCTGACTTATAGTCAGAGGGTCAGTACCGTCGCCTACTGGTGCTTTTGACATGTGCTCTTGGCATAAAGAACGTCTTTCTTTGAAAAAAATTAAGGTCAGAGTGTCGCTCTCGCTCCGCTTAATTTTTCATATCCTGATAAAAGATGAAGTTTATGTTCCTTGTTTCCGAGAGTCCTGTTTTCCAGAGTCCGTCTCTGGGTTGAAGGGCGTCCTTCACAAAATATAAAAATTGTGTGGATTGGAATTAAATACGGATACATATTCCAAATGTCAGCATCAACGACTTTGGTGAAGATTGGCACTCTCACTCTGTATAGGAGAGGGAATTGGCAAAGGAAAAAGGAGTGAAGTCTGTTGATCCCACAAAATGAGAAAAGCAAGCCAAAGCAAATCCCATTGACTTTAAGATAAATCACCAAAAATTATATCTATACACAGGTATACACAAACACAATTTAGTGATAATTTATAACCATACACACATACACATATTTACTACATGATCAATTTGGTAACTATCAGACATCAAAGTGGTATATCCTTTCCTGCAAAGAATCATTTTCTGCTCCCCAAAGACTTCCATTAGAAAATGTGTGTTAGAATTGCCCACAAAAGCTAGTATAGTGTCTCCTGGTAATCTAAGCATCGGATGTTTCCGTAGATTGGTTCTCTGCATTTCAAATATCAAAATCAGCAAGTTTTCTCACTCTAATTTCAGGTAAATCAAAGAATTAGAATCTATGCAGCATGGATGTCAAAATCTTAAACAGACTCGTTTACATCCCCTATACTTATCAATGTCTACAGAAGCTAAGCTGCTACATTGAGTAGGTGATAACAGAATTTGTGCAGTGAAGGTGGAAATTGTTGGTTCCAAAGAAATGAAAATGCATTGATTAATGAAGAAAATTTACGCACCCTCACCATAAAGTTGCTCAAAATGAGCAACTATGTGTTTCCCATAGGTGTATTTCTTCAAAGCAGTACAATGAACTTTTATGCGATTGATCAATGCTTCTCGTTGTTTATCATCACTTCTTTCAAGGATTTTCTGAACCACATAATTTGCATATTGGTCCTTCATCATAATCTGGATATAAAAGTTGGAAAATGGAACAGTCAGCAAAAAGCGAACTCAAAATATGATCCACAATTCCAATTACTTGAAATCAGCAAATTTCCAACAATCTCATTGAGATAAGCTTCTATTCAACATTATATCAGATACTATTAATTTCTACACTTGGAGGGAGCCAATTGCACATATTAATGATTAAACTTTCGCTCAAATTTACAAGAAATGTTTATTTGCCAGGATTATGGCCCATCCCCAAGTGTTTGGTTAACAGTTAGCACAGATAAGGTTACGGGTTAACATAGAATGAACATGACCGGGCCATTGCTACTGGCTCCGTGAAAGAATAAATTACAAAACAACCAGCGTTGCCCAAGAAACACAGAAATTAGAAGGCCACCATTAATAAATGAATTCATTGTTCACATTTCAACAATAAATAAGACAAAACTTAAAAGAGTAAGCCAATATAATTCACCGCTGCATGGCAAACTAGTTCTGGGTCAATATCGGGGGACAATATTGGGCATGCATATCCAGACCAACCAAAACCAACTGATTCGGGTTTTTTTATTTATCTCAGACATAAACCTGACGGACAAGCCAATCAATAATAACGGAACGAAAATTTTCAGGTATTAATAGAGGTACTACTAGTAAACCATGAAATATATATGCTTTTACTTTTACTCACCAATAAATTATCACTTTCTTCAGATTGTCCAAGAATCTCCTCAATCATGAGTTCCCGTTCAGCATTATCACCATACTCCAGACATTTCTCTACAACATTAGACGCATATTTATGCTGACTCATCTGTACAATTTTCCCAGTCAACTTGCCGATAATTTGGCTTCTTTCATTGGGCTTTCCTCTCTCCAGAACATGCTGCAAGCAGCACAATTCATCTTAATATTAGTTTCAGTGAAACCACGTGAATAATTTCCAAAGTGTTATGGAAAGCGAAGTACAAAAACAATTGAACGTTCAAAATGTATTCTGACCACTCAAGTAACAGTTGTTTTTCTATGTGAAATCTAAAGAGACCTAAATATTTCAACCTGAAAGACAACTTTGATGTCAGTATCTGAATATAATAGTTAAGTAGTTTTTTTTGTTTTCAATAAAAAATTCTGAAAACTAATACCTCTATATTTGTGCCCACGTAAATTTATTTGTTATAATAAACATTAAGCACATTGAAAAATAAAATAAAATAATATCTACTTGTAGATATTAACGAAAACTGGGTTAATGCCAATTTTATGGTAGATTACTGTATTGTGTGAAATATATATTATTTCTTGTAAATTTGTAAGGCAACCATTTATAGAACAATAGCTTAAATAATGCATGTAATAGAAAAATTTTGAATCTTGATTAGTGAAGCTGTGGAAGAGAGCATTCATCAAATAAATAATAAGTGCATCTTTAAAAAGGAGTGATAGATTTTTATAGGTAAAAACATAAATAGATTAATTAGGTAAAGATAATTTTGAGAAGACAATTAGTGAATAAATTCAGACATTTTACCTTAAACAAGATATTGAAAAATGTTTACTTTTCCTATTAAGTTAAACAAAGTCTAAAAATACCTATTAGGTTAGAAAAAAACTTAATTAGTTATTTAAAATAGTTTATTAGGTATGCAGTAAAAAAAGGGAAAACAAAGCCATTAGTAAACACTAAATAAACAATGATTTGTACCGACAAAACCAAAAAACAAAACCTTTTATATAGCACTAACGGCGAAAACATATATAGCCAAATCAATTATGATACAACCCAGGTCACAATAAAACAGCTCACCCCTTATTTCACAGGACAAAAGTCAAATAAGAATAACAACTAGTAAATATGCTAGTAGAACATACTAAGACTAAAGGTGATCAACTTAGTAGAAAAGAAGGATGACCACAAGCAAGCCCAGAGACGCCTTGGTCCGCCTTCCATTTTTTTTCTACTAAGAAGATGAATAATTCGAAGGAAGAATTAGGGATAAGAGTCGATGAATGAAATCTTTAGAGAAAAAACTCAACACTCAAAGAAAGAGAAAAGAAGTGTAAAAGGTTCATCAAAAATCCAAAATTTACTAAAACCTCAATTGAAAATGAAAATAGAGAAACGTAAAGGAAAAGATCATCCTGGCCAATAACATCCACAAAGCTCTCAAGATAAGCAGTTAAGAGAAAAAAAATCCATTATTCGATCATTATGTCCACTATATAATTCATAAAATACCACTATCCATTAGTTTTCTACACTCCAATAGTCTTAAATTTCTTAATGACCAGGTTTCTGGCCTCAAAAGTCCAGCCAGAGGAGCATGAACTTCTGGTTCAATAGCAAATCCTTCAACTCTAGACTACAAATAAGCATATTTATGCATCACTCGGTTTGGCCAAGCCTTTAGGTTTATTTAAGAAAATTTGGTTAATATTAGGGAGGTATACCAGGATTGACGTAATCCTTTACTTTAGGTAGGGCGTCCTTTTACCATTTCAAGTGGACATCTAGAATGATGTATTAGCTATCTGGAATTTAGACTAGATTGATCTATTTCCCATTGTTTACGCTGTAAAACATCTACAAATGCTTCAATGCGAGAATAGAAATGAAGAAGAATGAATAAAATCTGAAGATATTTCAGTCAGTCTTGCTTGTGGTCTCTCCTCTGCCCTCTTGTTTATTTTTCCTCCGTCATTTTTAGTTCTTTGTTGCATCAATAACACTTTCGTGATTCTAAGAAATCTACCATGCATACTCCTATAAAACCACAAAGTCTCATGCAACCTTTTGCATTCTTAGAATCTTCATGCTATTGGTAGAGGTGTTGCAGTGTCTTGACAATGCAGTGTAGATATTTTCTAGACGATTTGTCAAGAACAAAACATAATTATTTTTAATACTACTGTTAGGAAACATCACTCTCTTGTTCGACAAGTTTTGTCACTAGCCCCCCTGTGGGCCTCCAATACCAAAGAGTTCAAGGACTGTCAATCAGTCTTCATTCATCTTAATCAAGAAGAGATCCTGGGTTAATTAAGTAATTTTAGGTTTATTCTTTACTTGGTTTTGAGTCAAGTAATTTTTGGTTTTTATCATGCAAGGTGTACTAAATATTGCAGAAAAACTTGTTTGCTATTTTGTGTATAGCCTTAGTGGCTATAAGCTTTTCCTATTTTTTCCCCCTATCAAAAAATAAAAAAATAATAATTAAGAAAATTAAAATGAGAGAAAGAGAGAGAGCGAGGAAGAAGAAGAAGGTTAAGGATGCTAGTTCTGAGAGCTTTTTACTAAAAAAAAAAATTATCAATTATTTGTACAGATGTTCATACTGTTATGACCTTGTTTTACGGATAGATATTAATGAAAAATAATTTCAGAATTTCTCCTTCAAAACTTAAACTGATATGCATAAACTTTAGAAACATTGAACCAGTTTTCAAGAAACTAAGAGACGAGTAAGTCTGTAGATATACTCGATTTATGGTCCTCAAAATATGTGGCATAGCCAGATAAGTAAGGAGAACACAACCATGAGTGTTATTTTCCTCATTTCATATTTTGCATTACTATTCCTATTTTAAAGGTTAGAATTTAAACTGCAAGTGTTAAAGAAAGCTTAAAACTAAAGACTTGATAAGATTAGAAGCTTAGGATTTACCATCACTTCATCTACATTCATTGGACATCAGAAGGTTATCAAATAATTTCTTACTGAAAAGCATACTAGCTCAACGAACAGATTTGACATTAAAGCAAATTTATATGATGTTACTCCAATCAACTAGTCTCTCTTTCCGCCAAGTTACGTATACAAACAATTTTGTTGCAGATCCACCAATCAACTGATGAAGCATCTTCTCCATAATAAACTCTTTATACTAAAACTAAAAAAAAGTTCGTACATAGATTTAAGCAAATGAGCTTGCCAATCAACTGGTTCGAAGGTGGGTTGAGGCATCAAGAAGCCCAAAAAATACAACATTTCCACAGATAACAATTTGTTTCTAAGCTCTCTGGAAAACAGGTTATGCTGTCTGTGTAGTTTTATTCTTCTATTTTATTACTTTTTTTTTTTTTTCAAAGAGGATGGAAACAGTTGACTTCAGGTGTGTATAATGAAAGAATTAAGTGACCAGCACAAAGCAGACAAAACCAACCTGGGTCACATAGTTGCCATATTGATCCTGAGCCAAGAAATAAGCAGATTCCAGGATTTCATCCACTATGCATTGACCTTCTTGCTCATCTGAACAGTGCTCCAAAACTCTCTATTGAAATCGAAAAGCATAATAGATGTAAGTAAATGACAAACAAAACAGAATCCTAATCTCTCTTTCGCACAGAAAGAAAACTGAAGCACTCAGACCCTAGAAATTGAACTGCATTACCTGGATGACACGACAACCGTATGGATGAGTAGAAAGCATGGCAACTTGACCTCGAAAAGCAGAAATAATAAATCCAATTTTCTCTGTAGATACACATTCTATACACTTCTGTATCACGTGATTTCCATTTTGATCACGGACACATTGCATAACATGCCCATCAAGCTCAAAGACCAGTTGTGTTTTCTGATCAAGCTCAATCACTTCAAGGGCCTAGAACAAGCATTCAGAGAATAGATCAAATGCCATAGCATTTGAAATTTAAAAAATAAGAAAAATGGTTATAGTTGCCATTCATCAAACTATATTCATGATTTCTCCATAAATGGGATAAAAAAATAACTATGATACAGGTAAAAAACATCGCAAACTCTTGTGCAAAGCAAGTTTTCCAAATCTCAAAAGAAATGCTTAACAAATTGTACATATATGGCACCAGAAGTGTAGAATTAGTAACCACCATCACATAATACATTAATCTGAAACTAATGCCCAAAGTGAGTTAAAAGAAAAACAAGCCTTATCCCAAGCGTCTTCAAAGACCCTCTTACATTTTGGCAGGCAAGATGGTTGAATTAGAATGGATTCTAGCCTATTCCTAATGACTGTGATAAAGGATCTATTGATTGTCTGACCTTCTAGTGAACATATCTCGAAATGCCAAACTTGCTCCAGGGCCTTTTAAACATTTACAAGACCTTCAGGCCTACAATAGAAGGCTTGAAGTTCCTAAATAATGAAGCCAGTACCCAACTGGCTTAATACAACAGGGTAGTTTTGCAGCCAAACTACAATAGGTCCAAATTGCTAGAAAAAAAGCACTAGAGAAAATCAGTATACGACTAAATAAAACTACAAAAGAAATTTAGCATACCTTCTGTATCACACGACAACCATACATTTGCAAACTCAAAGCCAGCATCTGACCAACAAGCTTATCAGCAAGCTCCTTTCTCTGCTCAGGACTTCCATGTTCAAAGAACTGCAATAAATCAGAGTACAACAATCAACAACATGCCACCTATGAAGTTCATAAGTTAAGAAAGAATTTGTTTAAAAGAATTAAATAATTAAAAACATGTATTTTGAACGCATACCTTTTGAATAACATAATTTCCAAAAACATCTGTCATTAATTTTGAAGCATGCGGAATAACTTCTTTGAAAACAGAAACCTTTTCTTCAACACTGCAATGTTCCAGCTTCTGCTGAATAAATCGACTACCATGCTGATCAACACTGAAGTGGAACATGCATTGCAAATTAATTTTCAAATAGGAGATAGCACAGTAAATATATTATCAAAGTGTAAAGAATATTCGGTATAGAATTGTACCTGAATTCAACTATACGACCTGATATGTCAGACAGCTCAAACTTTTGGGCATTACTGGATTTCAATTCTTCAAGAAATGAATGTTTTTTAGAGTCATCAAAGATGTTAACTCCTCTCTGTCCGTGCCATCCAGGATATATTCCCGTATTTCTACTAAAACCCTGAGGAAGCCTCACTTCGTTTCTCTGACCTATTTGACTCATTCCACCAACAGGTGATGACGGAGGCACTGGACTGGCAATAGGCGATACTGGGAATTGCGGCATGACACCCATGCCTGGGGGGCCTCCATAGTGACCCCCAACTGTTATTCCTCCTTTTCTTGGATTTGAAGTGCTTAGACTCCCATTTGTTGCATATTGAAATTTCTGATCACCAATATATGCAGCAACAGTTGGCTCTTTCTTTGTGGAAGAATCAACCTGAGCCCCCATAACACCAGTTGATGCCAGCCGAGTGTGCTGAACTGAAGCACCGTATGCATCTCCAAAAGGATGTTGAAAGTATTGCATATGAAGAGGATCCATAAAAGAAGGTTGCATCATTAGTTGATGCTGCCCATAAAACTTTTGATGTGATGGATCACCTATATGTGGTAAGCTTTCCCCCGAAACACCAGTAGTTCGAATGTTATAGCTTGGGCTTGAATTAGTATCAAATGGCAGAGGAACAGGACCCTGAGATGGGTATCCAGCCAAATATGGAGGGAAAAGTGCAGAGTTCAGGGCATATCCACCCACATTGTATTGTGAAGCATATACACCAGATGGTTGAAAATTCGGGTAAAATGGATTTCCGGTTGGCATATAGGCAGATCCTGTCGTATACAAGGGAGGAGTGAGACCAAGGGAATGAATTGGCGACTGAACCTCAACAGAAGGGAATTTAGTATGACCTTGGGTGCGTTTATCCATGGCACTGTGAGTATGATTCATTCCTGGTGAAACTGTTTGAGCCCGAATGCCCTGAACCTGATATGGGACGCCTTGATGTGCAGATGGATGCTCCTGTACAATCACCCCATGATATTGCTGCTCTTCTTGTTTTCTTCTCATTCTAAACTCCACTCTGGAGGTGTCTAATTGAGGGACATCAATGACTGAAGGATCATCCTCCAATCCAGCATTTTTAGAGTTTGTACGATTAATTTGTCGCTTTAGTGAGGTCCCTGTCCCATCAGGACATGGTGAGCTAGAGAAAGATGCTGTTTCAGGATCATCGTTGGATATCAACGCAATATCATGTGGACCCATGGCAGATGTATCCACACAAACATCAGCAGAGCCATCTGACTCTGGCACTTCTGAAATATTCATAGAAGAACCATCCAATGAAATCGCATGGACATCAAGATCAATTGATTCTTCTGCTGTCGCATGACTTGAAGCACGAGACAGATTATATACAGGAGAAGGGGTACGAGGAAAATCCTCCTACAAATAAGCCAAAACAAGATTAAACTAAGCATCAAGCACAGAAAACCAAAGATCTTGAGTTACACTTAATGGAGAACAGAGTTAACAACAAAAGCCCAAACCCCTTCTTAGCATGGATATCTAAACATGTAATTGAGATATATTTGCACCAAGGGATTTTAACCCCTGCTTCTTGGCTGTGCCATAGGATCTTTTAACCCCTACTTTTTTTAACTATCCTTTTCTATTCTCTTCATGGAGCTTTTACAATCATAAACCAATGACTCAACTAAAACAATCAACCAACAAGTTTTTACATTCAACTGCAGACCGGGTGAATAATAAAAGGGGAAAATGACCAAAGTGATGGTGGATCATCCAGATTCTTTTTGACATAAATTGTGGCAACCATAATGGGTTAATGCTACACAAATATAAGAAGCATGGCCATATATTAAGCTATAAGGAGAGATTAAAAAATAAAACATCCAACTCAACACAAGTAAGAAATGTGCTCAATAATTAAAGTTTTCCGATGAATGGCAATTACCCCTTAAAATTGCGCTGCTCCCACCACACCACCCCCAAATACACAGAAAAAATTAGTAAAATACACTAGAAGACAAGAGTACAACAATGCACTGTGATTGTTGATCCACAATAGAATGACTCAGAAACTAAAGGCATGTTTCATTTACAATGCAAAGACAAAATTTCTTTGTTCTTGCAACAAAAGATACAGAAAATGTGTATAGTTAGGAGTTTCTAAAACTGTTGTAGATATAACCTAAAAACAAATTCAAAATCTTAAAAAATGAATGAAAAGTTTTTTTATGCTCTCTCCGAGTGGGCAATTAATATTCTCAATTTGAAAAACTTAGAATAATCACCTATTCAACAGTATATCCTTAATGGGTTCAAAAAGTTCTCACTGCCTCACAAGACTTTAACCAGTTCCCAGGAAATTACCTGTATCAAATCAACCAAACTTTTATGCTGAGCAACCAACGAAGCTGCTTTCTGCCCTGATAAAACTGCAGGACTATTCTCTGTCCAGCTGTCTAAAGCTCGTCTTGGGGACCTATCCTCCTCTGGCTCCTCCTTGTGAGTAGAAAGGGAACTTCGAGAAAAATGCAGAGCTCCATTGCCAATATCATCTATAGTTGACCTCCAATTATTGCCAGAAGAACCAATATGACGAACCAAGCGCCGATTCTCTCGTGAAATAAGAGGTGGAGGAAGTCTTGGATTCAAGTTAACATTGGTACAGTAATAAGCAAAATAAGCAGGATCAGAGCGCAACTGCTCCTCAGATTCATAATTTCCAAGAGCACTGGTTAAACTTTCAAAGCTCAAATTCTGACCAGAGTTATGTTTAGCTAAAAGGCTTCCAATAGATGCAAATGATCCCTCCATACTTGGTGGGGCACTGCCACTTCGATTGGGAATCATGTCTGTTTGGTCTCCATGGAATCTTTGCCCCTTTGACAGCAACCCCAAGTCCTCTGCTTCCATATTATTCAATCTGGAACTAAATATTCCAGGATCTTTGAGAGAGGGCCAGTTTCTAGCTCCGCCACCTTCTACCATTCTCATAGGGCTTTCAGTTGTCATTTTAGTTAACAAATAATGAGCCACTTTTTTATCTTCTGAAGGATATTCACATCATTTCCAGTAATGCAACTAAACAAGGCCAAAACAATGTTCACATTCATCACATTATATCCTCAATATCATCATCCAGTATGATGATCCAAAGAGTTTGCATGCACCCAGCATCATGTGGTTCGATATGTGATACACAAATTTAACCTTGAACATATAATAGCATCATTAGGAAATAGAGAACAATACTTAAGCAAGTTGATTGCTAGGAAAACCGATAAATTTCAACAGGAAAAATACAAATAATAGTGAAAATATGAAAATGTGAATTACTTATTTGCATTTACAGTGCAGATATAAAATCAGCAAATCACCAACCCCTGCATGTAAAAACATATTCAGATGGCTATGTCAGAGATGTGTTGTGCTCTCGTGAATGGATCCAATAATCAATATGGAACTTTCTCTTCATAATCATAATTTTATATAATGCTAGATATGTACCCTCATATGATCCATATGGATGCACTAATTTAATTCATTCATGTCCAAGAAGACCATGGGAAATTTAAATTAAAATAGTCCAAATCACTTGATCAGTAATGTCCATTACAAAGTAACTCATTGAAATGGAGCAATAGTTACAATCATTACAACTTCTTAAAGAAAAAGTTGTAAGCATGCATATTAAAATCAATCTTAATTTGCACTCTCCAAAATGTATCGAGTTTTTAGGGCATAAAATGCTTCAAACGCCACCAATTCTAGAGAGATTTACAAACACCTCAACCGCAAACTCTAATTAAGTCCTCGGAAAGTTTGTGACATACTATATTAGTAAAACGTAACATGACTCCCCCAACCACATTCTGGTATATCAGGACACAAAGCCATCCATATACATTAATCACAGGCCCAATGCACAAAGTATGCTGGAAACACAGGCAAAAACGTGGACCCAGTTGCAGCTTTGAGGTTACTGGCTTTATATATCTTTATGAATTTCAGATATGGGCTGATAAAAATCTTATTTCCATATAAATTTCCATCAATAGCCTTCGATTTGAAGGCAAAGCGTATAAGTCAACCCACCTCCGCTACTTACCAACCCAACCGTATTCCTTTTGTATTTTCGGCATCCAAATAAGGGTATGCCTCATGACAATGAAATCAAGGCAGTCCAGGCAGCCGCTTCACCCACTCAACTCAACACAATTCAATCTCCATTCTTACCTAGAATTCAATATCAACCCCCTAAAGATACAAACAATCCAAATACTACTCCGCACAACATCACGCTTCCAATTTTCTTTCCTACGTAGTGATCTTCAAGTTCTCTCACCTCTATCTTCAATAACCACCGCTAAAAATCCACCAAAAAAGACAACTAAAATCCCAGAAGTAATTTATCATTTTCATAGCAAACCAAAGTTCATCCACTCATAATACCATCATACTTAATTAGTCATTAAAAAAAATTTATTAATCATTAAAAAAATAATTTACAAAGCAAATTTCTACAAAAAAATCCCAAAAGCTGAACTAAACAAAATTAGACGGAACCCATCAAACACTAACCCACAGGCTTCCTATGCAAACAACAATCAGTTCACTCAAACACATATGAAAAAAAAAAAAAAAAAGCCTATGTGCGTTTACATATTTACATAAATAAATAAATAGAGACTTACCCAATAATAAAACTTCACCAGAAACCCCAGATGTTTGAAAAAGAGGAGAGAAAATCCCAACTCCGTTGGAGACAAAATGACTGTAGACCTCTGGGAAGACAAGGTACAACAAAACAAAGTTTGGTCCTTTGGCTTGGCGAAATCTCTTACAAAAATAAATATATATAAAATTTCATTTTTGCTTTTTTTTTGGTTAATTAATTAATTAAAAAATTTTGCTTTTTTTTTCTGGTTAATTAATTAAATCTCTCGATAACTGTGATTTAATATAAATTAACTTATTTGTGAAATGACTATACTAATCTTTTGAATAATATCCGGTTGTTTGGAGTTGTAGGTAGTTTTGTCTTTGCGGGAAGCTTAACTACATGTCAAGCTTACACACGTGTTCGTTTGATTTTTCAAGAGAAGGGCGTTTCGGACAGATGGTTGATGCCTTCAAGGCTGTGTTTGGAGGGAAAAGGTTATTATGATCTCTGTAACATAGATTATGCACATTAGTTCACAAGTCGGCATCCCGACTATTTCACCCAAGCTCAGTTTTTTCGCATCTTCTCAATTTATTTTGTTGATTTTTATCTTTTTTGGTCTTATCAAAGAGGACTATTTTAGTTCTTAGACTCTTTTTTGTACAATAAAATAAGTTCATTTTATCACTTCCATTCAACTATTTTTTATTTATATATATATATATATATATATAATTTTTACGCTCAATTATAATTAAGACGTCTAATCAAATAAAAAATTAACACACCCATAAAAATAAGACCTTATAAATAATATTATAAATTTTTTTTAATATTCTATCTCATATTTAACGTATGTATTTTGATATTCAAGAATGTGTTACTTAAAATTATTGGTATTTTTATATATGAACTGATATAAATCTTTAACTCCTAAAAAAAATATGGCTCTCTACACTCCCGATAAAACATTCTTCTTTCACTCGTCAAATTATCTTAAAGATTTCTATTATATTTACTTCTCCTAACCCTAATTCATAGATATTTTTGCTCTTTTAATAAAATTCATCTTCATTCCAGAAAATCTTTTACTCTTAGCGATATTTTATATAATTTTCTCTATCTCAATAATTGGGTTAAAAAAATTTTAATGATTTTGTATTATTTTTTATTTTACCACTTAAAAAAATTTAACAATAGACAAGATTCAATCAAGATATGCTTTTTTAGTATTCCTATTCTTATTTTAATAGTTCACCTATCGGTACTTTAAATGTTGATGTTGATGTAAAAAATTGTCTATCTTCAACTTTTGGTACCAGGTTATCTTCTTCTTTAAAAGCTAACCTTTCTCTCTACAAAACAATGAAAAACTCAGGGGTAAAGCCGATTTTCCGACGAAAACCCTTCGATACTTAAGTCAGAAAGGTTTTGCTTGTGTGTAGGAGTGATGAGAGCAGAAGGAAAAGCCAGATAAAATTTTTCTCATACCTCTTTGTTTGTATCGTTTTTCTTTATATATGAAAAGTTAGTTAAATTTTTCTATCCCTCAAAATCAACCTTTTTTAGTGCATGAATATTCTTTATAAAATGTTACGTACCTCCCAGTTATTTTCGGATTCTGTTATGAAGCAATCATGAATTTTGTAATTTATTGACACGTGTCGTTTTCTGAATGACGTGCTCTAAAAGGTTATCACGGGAATCATAGGGTATGACAACTGTGAGAGTCGTACCATACCACTTTTATTTAAGAATATTATGGAAAA
>JAVXUL010000011.1:6145375-6168351 GCA_035590515.1 Trichilia minutiflora | reverse complement strand
CATGGAACCATTTTGTTCCGATGCCGTACAGACCCGCTTACCTGATGTACTGATTCTGGGATGGACCATATCCGAATTGGGTCAGTTATGCCTGCTTACCCGACACATCTGATTTAAGATGGGTCATATAGATCCGCTTGTCCGATGTACATATCCTGGGACTCAGGCTTGTCCAAACGTGCGGACTCAGGGACAGGTCATACGTGCCCCATTTGCCCGATGAACGTATCCCGGGCCTGAATTTCTTATCGGGACCGGATCACTCCCGAGAAAACCTTAGGCCAACAAGACCATTTTGTCTCCGAGCTAAGAAAATATGGCGTTCATAGAACCATTTTGTTCCAAGGCTACATGGACCATTTTGTCCGAGGCCAGCTATCTATTTCAATTTTTCTTTTGTAGGTACCAGGGTACCTGGGAGAGGCCAGCCACTTGCGATTTGTATTTATTATATTTTGAGGTCCTTTGTTTTTGCGATCGGGTTATTTAACGGACCGGTCTATAAGTATTCTCTTTCCTATAAATGCTCCTTTTTGCTTTAATGGTAAATGTGGGTGATATGTTTATGTATCTTCATCGAACCGAGCCTCAGTTCGTCTGGCTACACATTAATCCGAGACAGATAATTTGAATATATTGACTGCACATATTTCTCAGCCATGAACTTTCTAAGTTATTCATTCAGTGATGTCATCTGAGTAAGACCCGAGCTATATACGTACGCATTATCCCGAGCGGGGTCCTTAGCACAATTTTCTCTAAATCCTTTATTTGGACATCTTCCCCGAATGGATGAGCTTTTTATAGGGATGCTTGTTAAGTCTTTTATTTAGATTTTCTCCCAAATGGATGAGCTCTTTATTGGTTTTTTATTCGGATGATTTCCCCGAATGGACGTATCCTTTATTTGGATATATCTTTTATTGGTTTTTATTCGGATGGTTTCTCCGAATGGACGTATCCTTTATTTGGATATATCTTTTATTGGTTTTTATTCGGATGGTTTTCCCGAATGGACGTATCCCTTATTTGGATACATCTTTTATTGGTCCTTTATTGGGATATTTTTTCTGGATGGACAAACCTTTATTTGGAGTCCTATATTCGAATGTCTTCCCCGAACAGACGAGCTCTCTATCAGAATATTTTGTCTTTTATTCGGGTACTTTCCTCGAATGAATGGATCCTTTGCTCGGATATTCAGAAAATCGTCCAAGTTATTTACTCAGAGAGGTTTTACTCAGATATCTATTTACACGGACATCCTTTCACTCGGACATCTCTTTACTCAGCGTCTTTTCACCCCGATGCATTCTTATTTAGATATCTTTTTACTCGGGTGGTTTCACCGAGCCAGAAAGCCAGTCGGGCATCTTTGAGAAGCTAGATGTCTCTATACTTCAGAAGGTTCTTTAAGTGTTATACTCGGAGAAGTATTGTAAAGCACACCACAGCGAATAAAGTCAGATAGAGAGCACATATATAGAAATGGAAGTTTTATTAATCAAAATATGATATTACAGAATGTTCGACCCGTGTTATTACAGAATATCCAACCCTATTTGGGTCTTATCTACATATGAGAGGTCTTGAACGGTCAGATCTGCCTCTGCCTTCTCCAACTGCTTCAAGGCAAAGACGTTCTCCTTCTCGACTTCCTTGTATCATTCTGATCGTCTCACCCCACCGAGCATCTGCTGCATTATCTTCATCTCGTAGCCCGCCTAGGAAGAAGCATTAGTAATCGGGGGTTTGCAAGTGTAAAGTGAGAGGGAACCCAATGAAGTCAGCGGGTAAGCTTGGGGATGGACTCGCAACAACAGCTGCACTCGAAAACCCATTATATTCGGTGAAATGGGCTAGGAAGATGAAGAGGCAAACCTTTACATGTCCGGACACTCCCTGATTTTTCAATACCTCAAGAACCCAACTCTCCATGTTCTTATGTTTGACACGAGTGCCTGAGAGATTGACCATCCTTCTAACAAGGATCGTCATGAGGATCGCAAGCAGGATGTCATGAAAAGTTAGAATAAAACTCCGAAGATACTAGGTTCCTCAACTAGAAACAAGAGATTCATCAACCAATTGAAGACATGAAGAACATCAAAATGAGAGAAGCAGGGTGAGTATTCTGGGAGGTTTGAGAAGAGTATTTGACAGTGGCTTCCACAACTCTATTCAAGGGAAAGGAGATATTTATAGGCAAAGTCTAAGAAGCCTCGGCTGTTGATTTTGATTTGACGAACCAGAGAACGCCACGCCACCCGAAGATAGAACGTCAAGAGTCAGTTTTCTTTGAAATTCAAATAAGGTGGGACTCACCCTGATAGGTAATTATGATGGCCTAGATACCGTGGTCTCCCAGATTAACCCGACCATGAGAAAGGGACACGTGTAGGGACGATTGCATTCCCAAGGAGATAACGAAGACGTAGCTTCAGTCGAACCAGTCGAGCAGAAATTGCACAGTTTTCAATTAAAATGATTATTTAATTAAAAACTGGGGGCTTAGTATTGGGGGATTTTATCAGAGCCCAGCCCAGCGCCCCAGTCCCATCTCCACGCCCTTGTTCAAGCCCATCAAGTGCACGTATCCAGCAGGCTCTCTTATACGGTGTCATCCTAAGAAGCTGGTCGTCCCAACAGGAAGGTAGCCAAATCGCCTCGGGCACGCTGCTCAAGGCAACCAGTCAGGAACTCATCTTCAAGTTTTTGGCTACCAACTCGCATTCGGGTCAAGGCCTTCGACAATATTTATCCTCGGAGTCAGAGGTGTGGATCAATAGCCTACTACGTAGCAGTACGGACTTGCGGACACTCGGGGTACGCTATCCCCCACCCTTTCACCTTCTGGCGACACCGAGACTACAACCTACTGCATAAAGGTCTCCCGAGAGCAAGAGGATTTCACTCTCGGGAGAACTAAAAGCTCCGCTCGGAGGTACAAACACTTGGGAGCTCGGGGATGACATAACAAGGAACAGTATCACAATTCCCCACGCCCTCTAATTTTGCAACAGGTCACCCTGAGCACGTCAGCCATGCAGTAAAATGTGTTCAAGGATACGCACTCCAAGGTTTTCCATATACAACATCCAGAAATCAAGAGAATGCGATTCAGAGAAAGATTCATTCAACGGGCATTGAGAGAAACCCACCGTGAGACATTCTTTTAACTTTCAGTGCATCCAGACATCATACTCAGGAATAGAGCATTCCATGCTATTCATACGCCTCGTACATTCTTGTTTGTTTGCATGCACATCTATTACACACATCAAATAAAACCCTCTCTGACTTAAGTATCAGAGGATTTTCGTCGGGAAATCGGCTTTATCCCTGAGATGCTCTGTGTATTTTGCAGTTCTAAACTCAAGGACGAGAAGTAAAAATCTGCTGATACTCAGAGTCGTGGACGAGACCGATTTTTTGTATCAATAAATTTATATTTAAATAATTAATTAATTAAATAAATAAAATTTTATATTAATTAATTAAATAAAATTAATGATTTAATAACTTATATTATCTATTTAAAAAATAAATAATATAATTAATTAATAAATTATATTTAAATGATGATTTTTTATATGATTAATAAATAAATTATATTTAAATAAATATAATAAAATATTATAAATTTATTAATACAGTATATTAATCAACACTTTTAACGTACGTCATTTTTACTGTATAAAAAAATATTTTAATAATACTTTGAAATTGCGGTGGCAAAAATCTCAATGTTATTGTTGTGTAGGCATCAAACAAGGGATATTCCATACGTCTTAAAATAGAAATTAATTACATGGACAAGTTGTATGGATTCTGAATATTTAACTGGCGTGTCCAAAGGAAAGCAGAAGCAAGCTCTCGTTCTCTCTCAAGTACAGAGGTAAGCCGCAAGCCCCCAACGTGTAGTTATACAAAAATCCAACCACAACCAATTTTTTGGTTACCACTGAGTAAAAACTAAAGCTTCAGGGTCTGAAACGTTACACGTGGAGGCGTATAAATCTGTGAGATTCGTATCAAGCAATGAATATTCCTCGGTTCCTCCCGCCATTACCAGATAAAAGATGTGTATTTTTATTTAATGCTCTAGCTGGATCAGTATTTCACAGAATCCAGTGCTTCGGCTATGGAAAGTAGAGATAAGGGTGTGAAGTGGGATTTTCTTGTTCTTCTTATTGCTGTGGGATGGATATCAAGTATTGCCGAGTTTTGCAACGGTGGAAGAACAAGTAATTTTGTAAGAAGTGCAAACTTGTCTCGTGATATGCCGTTAGACAGTGATGTTTTTCGAGTTCCTCCTGGTTATAACGCTCCTCAACAGGTTTGATTGTGTTTCTGTTCAACTTCTTGTTTTTACCCTAATTTACTGTTCACAGTTTATTCGATCCAGAAGAGAGAGAAAGAAACTTAGCTTTTGTACCTCTTTTCTTATATTATTACACTTTCCTGAAATGAAATAATCAACAGCCTTAGCTTAAATGATCAAAGTTAACAATTAAACCGTCTTTCCACAAACTATAGATGCCTGATTTTCTTCCCTGCTTCATCAACTTGCTTGTTTCTCTATATGTTGATTACTGATTTTTCGTAACTGTAATTGAAGGTTCACATAACGCAAGGAGATCACGAGGGAAAAGGTGTACTTGTCTCGTGGGTTACTCCTGATGCACCAGGATCAAGTATAGTGGTTTACTGGGCTGAAAATTCCACGCTCAAACAACAGGCTGAAGGCATTGTTCTGACTTATAAGTACTTCAATTATACATCCGGTTATATTCATCACTGCACTATTAAGGATCTAGAGGTGTGTACTCCTTGTCAGACATCTCACTCCGTTGATCATTGATATATTTTCGTACAGTTAGTTTGATGTTTAGAGTTAAAGATTCATCGCACAAAATTAGTCATCATATGTTTAACTCACTTTTTAACTATTATAGTACGACACAAGATACTACTATGAGGTTGGAATTGGAAACACAACACGACAGTTCTGGTTTATAACTCCTCCAGCAATTGGGCCCGATGTCCCATATACTTTTGGTCTCATAGGTATTTCGCTTGAGTAAATTGTTTGTTCAAATCGTCTTTTCTGAGTAGGTTTAACTTGACTAACATCTTATGTTTGATAATTCTCTATGAAGGATGCATTTCTTGCACTTTTTCGCTTGTCAGTTAAATGGGCCTTCTATTATTTTAAACAGCAAAATTTAGTTGCCATCCTTGGGATAAGCAAGTTGTATACATGGCTTTCTGTAAAATTGCTTGATCTCACTTTATGCTTGCATGTTGAGAAGGGGATCTTGGGCAAACTTACGACTCAAATAGGACTCTTAACCATTATGAATTAAACCCAATGAAAGGGAAGTCTCTATTGTTTGTGGGAGACCTCTCTTATGCAGATGATTATCCATTTCATGACAATATCAGGTGGGATACATGGGGAAGATTCACGGAGAGAAATGTTGCTTATCAACCCTGGATATGGACAGCCGGAAATCATGAACTTGATTTTGCTCCTGAACTTGTATGCATCTTATCTCCATGTCCCCGTGAACTTTGTCTAACATTAATTTTATAGTTTATATGTTTTAAATTATGGCTAACTGCAACTTCATGTAAATGAAAGAAAACTAAATGAATTGACATTGTATCAGGGTGAAGCTATACCCTTCAAGCCTTATGCAAACCGTTATCACGTACCATACAAAGCATCAAACAGTACATCTCCTTTTTGGTACTCCATTAAGAGAGCTTCAGCATACATAATTGTCATGTCCACATACTCTGCTTTTGGTATGTAATTTAGTTCTTAATTTTGTGTTCCTTCTGTCGTCTCTCCGGGCTTTATAAAACTATTCAACCAAATTTAGGCTCCATCTAATATTGTGTTGTGGTGGCATTTGAGCCACAATTGTTTTTGGAGGATAAAAGCTCTAGATGTCAATATTAATATAAAAATATGTGGGTTCTTCTTAAAAGTGAATATCTCCAAACATGCTTTTATTTTTACTTTCAAAGGAAGCCTAACCTAAATCACGGTCATGACCAATTTAGCTCACCTCTTGAGCAGCATTATTCCTAGGCAAATTGCATGATGAATGCAATTTACTAAAGAATTCTCTTCTGTCAATTATCAAAATCGATTCTTTGAATGTTCCAGAGACATAATAACAGAGATCTCTCTCAAAAATCGACTAAACTTTTTTACTTTTAGGGAAATACACTCCTCAATACAAATGGCTGAAAAAGGAGTTTCCAAAGGTGAACAGGACAGAGACACCATGGCTTATTGTTCTCATGCATGGTCCGCTATACAATAGTTATGTACACCATTACATGGAAGGGGAGACAATGAGAGTAATGTATGAGCCATGGTTTGTGAAATACAAAGTTGATATAGTCTTTGCTGGTCATGTTCATGCCTATGAGCGATCTGTAAGTTCACATTTCTCCTTTTAAGATCTCTCTTGTTAAGCAGCAATTTTTTTAGTTCGTATAAAATCGTCCTCTGTGGAACACACTTTCTGCAGATTTATTTTCATGCGTGCTCCCATGCATGTTGTCTTTCTCCACTGATATCTTTTAATATCCTGAAAGTATAAATCAGTGCCATGCCATAGAGGTTTCCAAATCCTGACTACTAAAGGCTGTGGAGAATATTGAATCTAATCTTCATACTGTTGGTTGAAAATGAAATTGCTGCTTGTTGCTACTTCACTACCCTCCTTTAGATCTATATTTATTGCAATATGTATGATTTCTGAGAAAGAGGACATGAAATAAAAGAGAAATTTTATTACAGCCTCATAATTTACATTGCAGGAGCGTATATCCAACATTGCATACAACATTACAAATGGGTTGTGCAACCCAATTAGTGATCCATCTGCCCCGATTTACATAACCATTGGAGATGGAGGAAATCTAGAAGGATTGGTGAAAGAGTATGCTATGAGATAGGCCTTCTGTGATCAAATATTATCTTTGTAACTATTACTAATTGCTAGGGAGTTCGGTTTTCTTATACAAATATTATTAACATTTTTTTTTCCAATCTCTTTTTCCATCAACCAGAATGACAGAGCCACAGCCTAGCTACTCAGCATATCGAGAAGCAAGCTTCGGTCATGGAATATTTGATATAAAGAACAGAACTCATGCCTACTTCGGTTGGCATCGTAATGAAGACGGTTATGCCGTAGAAGCTGATTCTGTATGGCTGCATAACAGATACTGGAAACCTTCAAGGGAATTGCCAGTAGCTGCAATATGATATCAGAGTCATTTCTACGATAAATTACAAATATGTATATCGTCAAGTTTTCTCTGTGTATTCTCATGTTGCTGATGTTGTATTAGTTAATTGCTTAATCATTGCGGTTCCATATCGGCTCTGCATTGATCACCGGATGATGATGCCAATCTGATTTTTAATTTTTTATCTTCCTGGACAATGGACATTTGTTGTTAGGCAGGACACAAAAAGACTCAAATTAGCTATGAAACATAGTTTATTATTTACTAAAATGTTATGATCTATTCAAAGATTATTATAAAGGTAATAATAACTCTCCAACATGGACATTTATTAATCCATTAAGATAGAATAATAATAGTATTCAAACGATTAATAACATTTACAGCAACTATCGAATATAAAATATTTACTAATTCTACCTTAAGCAAATAACATCTAATTGGTTAATCGAATGAGCAAAATGAAAATCTGAACGATTAAGTTATAAGCAATTAAGGGATATAAGCAATTAAGGGATGGTAGAAGCATTACTAATTTCACTACACGTCCGTCCTTCATTCAGACATTTAAAAATCATAATAAATTTTAAGATAAATAAGTTTCATATACAAAATTATATACAAGGCATGTACATAATATAACATGAGGTAGAAGTATAATTATTTTTGAAATTTTCATAATACATTATTATCACTTTTAAACTTTTATAATACAAAAGAAATTTAAAAAATTTCTTTCAAATTTTTTTATTAATATCCATATTCAACACTTTTTAGTAGGATTTTATTTACCACTTATCATATATTAATTCTAAGTGCTTGTTTAGTGGTTTTTTTTTTTTTTTTTCAGCTTATCTTCTCTTTTATAAAAAGAGAAGTTCAATCAAACATCAATTTTCATAATCTCTTAAAAAAAATAAGTAATTTTTTTTATGTATATATGTAAATAAATAAGTTCTACGAAAAAAATTATAAAAAAGAGTTTTTACTTCTTCTTTTTTTAAATTTCAGTTTTTTATAATATTATAAGTTTTTTAAATTATTTTTAACTTTTAACTAAAAGTAGAGCTTATTTAAATTATTTTGTCAAATAATTTATTCATAAAAAAGTAGTTAAATAAAATAACTTATTCATAAATATAGTAAAAAAATTTTTATAAAATATTTACCAAATAATTTTATCTTAAATTTTTAAGTTCTTATTTTATATAAGAATTTTTTTTTAACTTTTTAACTAAAAAAAGTCTAGCCAAATAAGCTCTAAATCATCTCCTAACGACTTTTTGTATATATGATAAGTATTAGTAGAGTTTATAAAATTTTAAAAACATAAAAACCATTATGCTCCAAAGATAAAAAGCGAAACTCTCATTTTGATTATTGACGAGTTCTTTTACATGCACAAATATGTCACTACTTAAATGAAAATACTCAAAAATTCTAACAATACCTAAAGGATTCTCTCATTTCATACCAAACACTTGAAACTTATCACATATACCAAACTAGAAAGAATGGCCAAACTTATCAAAAGACTTATCATAACTTATAATTGTCTATTAAAAAAGTAATAAAAATTACATAACCTTAGGAAAACATAATTCTTAATTTATGGACACTTTTATTTCAAAAGCATTTTCTTATTTCTCAAAATAAACGCATGTCGATGCTTAATGTCAGTCCATTTAACATGTAACCAAATGAATAAACACATAATTATGCATAATCCTACACTTTCACATGCACTTGCATATATTCACAATCATTCTCATCATAACCAAAAACAATAGCAGTACATAAACTTGAAACCATATATAAATCAATAATTTTATAACTAAAAATATATTTTTAAAATAAAGTCACCCATATACATATACATATGATGTTATATTCCCCATTTAAGAGACTAGTATATACATACTGCACCTTCGGTAAAGGAGTTAATCACGTCACTCTTAAAATCAATTATAATTCTTGTGAGTTTCATCATCTAATGCCAAAGCATGAACATGGATCCCTTTTATACTATCAAAACCAATAAACAGTTAATATTTTAATAGTTGTAAATCTAATCTTGAGTTAATTAAGAATATTTTTTATTAACTACACAAAACCAATTTATCACTAAATCGAATATTATCTTAGAAAAATATAAACTAATATCACGATAAATAAAATATATATATAAACACTCATAGTTCTTTACTAACTTGTTTTTATTGTGCCTTAAAATTTGTTCATTATCCTAAATAGTGCAGAAAAATAATTGTGCCTCTTTTACTCTCCGATTTTTAAAAAATAAAACCACTCATACTATGAAAATAAAAATTTTTAGACAGGATTTATATAGACATAAACACCACGTATCAGTAAATTTTTTGGAGGCTAAAAATAGCTCAAAAGTATTTTGAAAATCCATATATATAACCTCTTAAAAACAGACACATATATAACCTCTTAAAAATATAATAATAATAATAATAATTTTTTTTCTTTTGTGTGTGTTTGTCATTCTTATCTAAAAATATTCATTCTCATCTTTTTTTTTTTTTTATAGTATGAACTCAAAGCTCATAGACATTTAACTTAAAAATTACTAATTCAAAATATTTATTAATTTTGTAATAAACATTAACTCGTTAGATTTATAAGATCTATAACATAAATTAATAATATATATATATAATAATAATAATAATAAATTATCGTTTCTTATATGCAAGCTTTACAATTTGCAATCTACATCCATATAATTGTAAATTTGCATCTTGTCAACAGAGATTGGGGTGGGGGCAATGCAAGGGATTTGTATCTGATTAGGACTTTAATTGGTCAATTGGAAAATGTGGTCCCAATCTGTGGTGGCTTTAATTGGTCAACTGGAAACTTTGGTCCTAATCCGCAAACAGTTAAGATAACCCTTGCTGGTGACAGCAATTGCGAATTCGCGAATCAGAATTTGTGTTTGCATATTCACAACGTTTATTATTTGTTGGTTGTCGTAATATTTAATCTTAGACAATTTATAAATTTTTTTTAACCCACCCCAGACAGCCGCAAAGCGTCAAATTCACGGCCTAACCCTGACGCTTCAATAGAAAGAGGCGCGAAATAGCAGCGATCATGTATAAAAATTAGGGGTGCACAAAATATCCGGAAAATTCGGGTACCGATCCGGATCTGAAAATTCGGTATCCGAAAAATCGGGTCTCAAATTAATTAGGATCGGATCTGGTTTTAATATTCAGATCCGGTTTTCAACCGAACTGGATCCGGTCCTAAACCACCGGGTACCGAATATAATTCGGTACCCGATTTTTGCAAACCCTAAATCCTCTTTCTGCTGCTTCTTCGATCTCTGGTTCTTCCGTCTGCTTTCGATCTCGTCAGGTAAGACACAACTCTAGCTTGCAACTTACACATCTAATTATTACTCATCAAAAATCCCAAAGTCTTTTTCTAAAGATAACTACCTTACCACCGTTTCATCAATATTTGTTGGACTCAGTTGAAGTGTATCAAACAATTTCTTATTGAAAAACATACTAGCTCAACAAACAGATTTGGCATTACAAGTAGATTTGTACTGTGTTAATCCAAAGTCCATCTTTTGGGCAAGCTACGTGTACAAACAATTTTGTTGCCCATCCACCAATCAACTGATGGAGGATCTTCTGCACGATAATCTCTTCGTGCAAAAACCTAAAGAAAAGTTCACACAGAATTTAAACAAATGAATTTGCTAATCAACTTGTTCAAAGATGGGTTGCTACATGTACGCTGAAGGGAGGATCAAGAAGCCCAAACAAATATAACATTTCCGCAGATAACAATTTGTTTTCTAAGCTCTGTGAAAAACAGTTTATGCCTCATTCTTGTACTTTTATTATCTTGTTTTTTATAAAGAGGACTGACACAGTTCACACTAGCTGCCTATAATTGAGTAATGCCAGAAATCCCAAGTTGTATCCTGACTTTTGGATCCCAAGTGATGTGGCAGCTGAGTTGACAATGCCACATCACTTCAATCACTAAAGATTCATGGAAGGGAAAGAGCTCTAAACAATACAAGAGTCTATAAGTCTTTAATGAGTGAAGGGATGTGCAACTGCCAACTCAGCTGCCACATCACTTGGTACCCAAAAGTTGGGATAGAATTTGAGATCTCTAGCAATACTCATAATGAAAGAAATAAGGAACCAGCACAGAGTAGCAAAACCAACCTGGGTCACATAGTTGCCATACTGATCCTGAGCAAGAATAGAAGCAGATTCCAAGATTTCATCCACTATGCATTGACCTTCTTGCTCATCCGAACAGTGCTCCAAAACACGCTATTGAAAACCAAAAGCATAATGGATTCAAGTAAATAACAAACAAAATAGCAAATTAACCTCTTTCCTTCAGAAAGAAAACTGAAGCATACAGACCCTAGAAATCGAGCTACATTACCTGGATGACACGACAACCATACGGATGTGTAGAAAGCGTTGCAACTTGACCTCGAAAAGCAGAAATAATAAATCCAATTTTCTGTGTGGGGACACATTCTATACACTTCTGTATCACATGATTTCCATTTTGATCACGGACACATCGCATGACATGCCCATCAAGCTCAAAAACCAACTGTGTTTTCTGACCAAGCTCAATCACTTCAAGGGCCTAGAACAAGCATTCATGGTATAAATGAAACAACATAACATTTGAAATTAAATAAAATATGGTTATTATTGCAATTCATCAAACTTATACTGATGCCTTCTCAAAAGGGACAAAAAACTATCATATTGAAAAAAATATATATTACAAATTCTTGTGCACAGAAGTTTTCCCAATTTCATCAAAATGCTAGACAAATCGTACATAACATGACACCAAAAGTGTAGAACAGTGTAACCATCTTAGCATAATATATTCATCTGAACTGATCCCCAAAGTGAGTAAAGAAAATGAGTCACATCCCACAGTAAATAAGCATCTTTCTCTCTAGCCTCTTCAAAGACCCTCATAAATTTTGACAGGCAAGGAGGTGGAATTAGAATGGATTCAATTCCTAATGACCATGATAAAGGATCTATTGATTGTCTCACCTTCTGTGGAACATGTCCCAAAATGCCAAACTTGCTTAAAGGCCTTTTAACTATTTACAAGACCTTCAGGCCTACAATAGAATGCTTGAAGTTCTTAAATAAAGAAACCAGTAACTAACTGGCTTAATACAGTGGGGTAGTTAAAACCATCTCCTTTGTAACCAAACTACAATAGGTCCAAATTGCTAGAAACGATACACGAGTGGACATCAATTTATGAATAAAGAAAACTACTAAATACATACCAAAAGAAATTTAGCATACCTTCTGTATCACACGGCAACCATACATTTGCAAACTCAAAGGCAACATCTGACCAACAAGCTTATCAGCAAGCTCCTTCCTCTGCTCAGGACTTCCATGTTCAAAGAACTGCAAATAATCAGAGTTCAATAATAAACAACATGCCACCTATGGAGTTCATAGGCTAAGGAAGAATTTGTTCAAAAGAATTAAATAATTAAAAAAATACGTTTCATGAAAGCATACTTTTTGAATAACATAATTCCCAAAAACATCTGTCATTAATTTTGAAGCATGTGGAATAACTTCTTTGAAAACTGAAACCTTTCCTTCAACACTGCAATGTTCCAGCTTCTGCTGAATAAATCGACTACCATGTTGATCAACACTGAAGTCAAACATGAATTCCAAATTAATTTTCAAATAGGAGATAGCCTTGTAATTAAATTATGTAATTGTAAAGAATACTCAGTATAGAATACTACCTGAACTCAACTATACGCCCTGATATGTCAGAGAGCTCAAATTTTTGGGCATTACTGGATTTCAGTTCTTCAAGAAACGAATGCTTTTTAGAGTCATCAAAGATGTTAACTCCTCTCTGTCCATGCCATCCAGAATATCCTGTATTTCTACTAAAACCCTGAGAAAGCCTCATTTCATTTCTCAGACCTAGTTGACTCGTTCCACCAACAGGTGATGATGGAAGCACTGGACTGACAACAGGCGATACTGGAAATTGTGGCATGGCACCCATGCCTGGGGGACCTCCATAGTAACCACCAACTGCTATTCCCCCTTTTCTTGGATTTGAAATGCTTAGACTCCCATTCGTTGGAGATTTAAATTTCTGATTGCCAATATATGCAGTAACAGTTGGCTCTTTTTTTGTGGAAAAATCAACCTGAGCCCCCATAACACCAGTTGATGCCAGCCGAGCGTGCTGAACTGAAGCTCCATATGCATCTCCAGAAGGATGTTGAAAGTATTGCATATGAAAAGGATCCATAAAATTAGGTTGCATCATTAGTTGATGTTGTCCATAAAACTTTTGATGCGATGGATCACCCATATGTGGTATGCTTTCCCTTGTTGAAACACCCGTAGTTTGAATGTTAAAGCTGGGGCTTGAATTAGTATCAAATGGCATACGAACAGACCCCTGAGATGGGTATCCAGCCAAATATGGAGGCAAAAGGGCAGAGTTCAGGGCATATCCACCCATATTGTATTGTGGAGCATATACACCAGCAGATGGCTGAAAATTCGGGTAAAATGGATTTCCTGGTGGCATATAAGCAGCTGCTGTCGCATACAAGGGAGGACTGAAACCAAGGGAATGCATTGGTGACTGTACCTCAATAGAAGGGAATTTAGCATGACCTGGGGTGTGTTTAACTAATCCACTGTGCGTATGATTCATTCCCAGTGAAACTGATTGAGACTGAATGCCCTGAACCTGATATGGTATGCCTTGTTGTGCAGATGGATGCTGCTGCGGCATATTCATCCCATGATATTTCTGCTCTTCTTGTTTTTTTCTCATTCTAGACTCCACTCTAGAGGTGTCCAATTGAGGGACACCAATGACTGATGGATCATCCTGCAATCCAGTATTTTTAGAGTTTGTATGACTAATTTGTGGCTTAAGACAGGTCCCTGTTCCGTCAGGACATGGTGAGCTAGAAAAAGATGCTGTCTCAGAATCATCATTGGATATCAATGCAATATCATGAGGGGCCATGGCAGATGTATCCGCACAAACATCAGCACAGCCATCTGACTCTGGCACTTCTGAAATATTCATAGAAGAAACATCCAACGAAATAGCATGGACATCAAGATCAATTGATTCCTCTGCTGTCGCATGACTTGAAGCACAAGACAAATTATATACAGGAGAAGGGGTACGAGGAAAATCCTCCTACAAATAAACCAAACAAAATTAAACTAAACATCACACAACGGAAAGTCCAAGATCTTGAGTTATACTTAATCGAAAACAAAGTTAATAATAAGAGCTTAAACCCTTTCTTAGCATGTGTATCTAAACATGTAACTGAGATATATATGGCCCAGATAGCTAGCCCCAGGGGATTCAAACCCCTGACTCCTCGGCTGCACCCAAGGGTCTTTTACTCTTAACCCCTAGAGGTAACTTGATTTCAATTTTTATCTTTCCTTTTCCATTTTCTTCCTAGAGCTTTTACAATCACAAATCTGGATTCAATCAATTGTCATGACCAATGATTCAACTAAAACAATCAACCAACAAGTTTTTACATTCAACTGTGGACGAAGTGAGTAGTCAAAGTGGAAAATTACCAAGGTTGTGGTGACTCATCCAGTTTCTTTTTGACATACAAATTGTGCCAACCATGAGCAGTTAATGTTAAGCAAGTATAAGAAGCAATACCATCTACTAAGCTATAACAAAGTTAAATACAAAAATATGTGAAAGAGCAACAAGGAGAGATTAAAGAATAAAATGTGAAACTCAACTCAAGCAAGAAATGAATTCAATAGTTAAAATTTTCCGATGAATAGAACCTACCCTTAAATTTGCACTGCTCCCACCACCACACCCCCGAACACACACACACAATAACAACAACAAAAAAAAAAGTAAAATACACAAGAAGACAAGAGTCAAACAATCCATTGTGATTGCTGATCCACAATGGAATGACTCAGAAACTCAAGGCAGATTTCATTCACAATGCAGAGACAAAATTCATGTCCTTGAAACAAAAGATATAGAAAACGTGTATAGTTGGGAATTTCTAAAACTATTATAGATATAACTTTTAAAAAATTCAAAATCTTAAAAAACAAATACAAATAGAATTACCACCCATTCAACAGTATATCCTCAATCGGCTCAAAAGTTCTCACTAACTAACTAGATTTTAACCAATTCCCAGGAAATTACCTGTATCAAATCAACCAAACTTTTATGCCGAGCAACCAAAGAAGCTGTTTTCTGCTGCCCCGATAAAACTGCAGAATTATTTTCTGCCCAGCTGTCTAAAGTTTGTCTTGGTGACCTATCCTCTTCTGGCTCCTCTTTGTGAGTAGAAAGGGAACTTCGAGAAAAATGAAGAGCTCCATTGCCAATATCATCTATAGCTGAGCTCCAATTATTGCCAGAAAAACCAATATGGCGAGCTAAGCGCCGTTTCTCTCGTGAAATAAGAGGCGGAGGAAGTCTTGGATTCAAGTTAACATTAGTACAGTAATAAGCAAAATAAGCAGGATCAGAGCGCAACTGCTCCTCAGATTCATAATTTCCAAGAGCACTGCTTAAACTTTCAAAGTTCAAATTCTGACCAGAGCTCTGTTTAGCTAAAAGGCTTCCAATAGATGCAAATGATCCCTCCATACTTGGTGGGGCACTGCCACTTCGACTGGGAATCATGTCTGTTTGATCTGCATGGAGTCTTTGCCCCTCCAGCAGCAACCCCAACTCCTCTGCTGCCATATTATTCAATCCAGAACCAAATATTGCAGGATCCTTGGGAGAGGTCCAGTTTCTAACTCCACCACCTTCTACCATTCTCATAGGGCTTTCAGTTGTCATATTATTTAACAAATAATGAGCAGCTTCTTTGTCTTGTGAGCCAACGATATTCACATCATTTGCAGCAATGCAACTAAACAAGGTCAATACAATGTCACATTCATCACACTACATCCTCAATATCATCATTCAAAATGATGATACAAAGCGTTTGTGTGCATCATGTGGTTCAATGTGTGATTCACTAGTTTAACCTTGAACATATAATGGTATCATTAGCAAACAGAAACAATGCTTACGCAAGTTGATTGCTAAGAAAAGGATAAATTCCAACAGGAAAAATACAGATAACAGTGAAAAAACGAAGAGGTGAATGACATATTGCACGTGCAAATATAAATTCAGCAAATCATCGACCCCTGCATGTAAAAACATATTCGGAGGGCTATATCAGAGATGTGTTGTGTTCACATGAACAGATCAAATAATTAATATGGAACTTTCTCTTCATAATCATAGTTTTATATACTGCTAGATATGTCCCCTCATATGATCCATAATAGATGCACTAATTTAATATCATTCTTGTGCAAGCAGAACATGGGAAACATAAATTAAAATAGTCCAAGCCACTTGCAGTAATGTGCAAAGTAACTCATTGAAATGGAACAATAATTACTAATCACTACAACTTATTAAAGGACAAATTGCAAGCATGCATATTAAAATCAATCTGAATTTGCAATCTCCAAAATATATCGAGTTTCTTACAGCATAAAATGCTTCAAACACCACCAATTCTAGGGAGACTTACAAATACCTCAGCCCAAATTTATATTTAAGTCCTCTCAAAGTTTGTGATATACTAAATTAGTAAAACATAACATTGACTCCCCCAGCCACATTCTGGTGTATCAGGACACAAACCCACCCACATATATTAATCACAGGACAAATGGACAAAGTATGCTAGAAACACAAGAAAAAAAACACGGACCTCCGTTCCAATTTTCAAGTCTGTGACTTTATATATCTTTATGAATTTTTTCGATATGAATTTCCATCAATAACTAGTGATTTGAAAACAAAGCATATAAGTCAATCCACCTCCACTAGTTACCAACCCATGATGATCGACCATACTCCTTTAATGTTCTCGGCATCCAACTAAGAGTATGCCTCATGATAATCAAATCAAGGCAGTCCGGGCAGCCGCTTCAACCAACTCAATTGAACACAATTCAATCCCCATTTTTACCTAAGATTCAATATTAAGCCACAAAACATACAAACAATTCAAATACTACTCATCACAACATCAAGTTTACAATTTTCTTTCCTAAATAATGATCTTCAAGTTCTCTCACCTCTATCTTCAACATACACAACTAAAAAGCCACTAAAAAAGACAACTAAAATCCCAGAAGTAGAAGTAATTTATCATTTCCGTGCCAAACCAAATTTCATCAGCACATAATACCATCATACTTAATTATTCAAATAAACACAAAAGAACACTTTTTTACGAAGCAAATTCCTTGACAAAATCCCGAAAGCTGAACTAAACAAAATTAAACAGAACCCATCAAACAAAAACCCACAAATTCCTCTAGAAACAACCACCAGTTCACTCAAACACATGAAAAAAAAACATGTACGTTTAAATAAATAAATAGAGACTTACCCAGTAATGAAACCTGACCAGATGTTTGAAAACGAGGAGAGAAAAACCCAACTCTGTTGAGACAAAAACTCCGAAGACTTCTGGAAATTCTAGGTGCAACAAAATAAAGTTTGTCCCTTTGGATTGGTGAAACAAATGTCTCTAATAAAAATAATTAATAATTTTCATCTTTTTTTATTAATTAATTAAATCTCTCAAGAAACTGTGATTAAATATAAAATTGTTCAATTTATATGCAAAATGACTAAAACACTCTTTTACATAATTTAATGTTGCTTGGAAGGTGGGGCTGGTACGAGGGTATTTTGTTAATTTTGTGAATGGCTCGTAGGTAGTTTTGTCTTTTTAGGAAACTTTAGTTCACGTGAAGCTTGTACACGTGTTCGTTTTATTTTTCAACAAAGGGCGTTCCGACACATCGTTGATTCCATCAAGGCGGTGTTTGGACTTTGCCTTTTTCCATTTTGGGAGAAAAAGGGGGGTTCTCATCTCACACCTAATAATCTATTAATAGAAATTTTTTAAAATATATAAATTAAATAATATTATTTTGAATAATATTTGATTAAAAAAATTTATTTTTGTTTAAACAAAAATATTACAAAATAAAAATATAAATTAATTTTTTTGCATATTCTAAAAATGATACATTATTTATTTTAAAAATAATATTAAATCAAATAAGTGTATTTCAAATTAAAGTTAATAATATTAAATATATTATTAATATAAAATATATATAAAAATTATATATTTGACTTAATTGAGGAAAGAAAAGAAATTTTGCTATATAAATTACTTAATATTTATATAAATTCACATAACATAGATTTTAAATTACGTTGATGTGGTACATTATTAATTTAATGAATAGGTTTATATAAATTGTATTGTTAAAAGCATTTAAAAATTAAAAAAAAAAATTGGCAATTCATACCAAACACTCCCTTGAGGTTTTGATGGCAGAATAGTTTTTCACGGTCTACGTGTCAAATCTTTATAAGGTTTTCATTTCTTAAACAGTTATAGTAATGTAACACTAACATCTCCCCGTTTGTTTGGTGCATACAAAGATACGCAATCAGTACCTATAATAAATAATACTGATTGTGAAAATACCATAATACCGTCAAAGTGGATAGGAGTATCGCACGAAGACAAAACCATATGTCAGATAGGAGGCGTAGGGGTAATGTTGTAAATTTGGTGGGAACATTCTAGGTTGTAGTCGTTAAAGTAAGACACCGTGTCTACGAAGTAATAGAAATCACTTCGTGGCAGAATTCTAACCGTCAGATGACTCGATTTCAGGCTTTCAGTCAACGGTTGATCGTTCAATAATTAATGAAAATCTAAGATTCCGAATAAAATTAATTAATAAGACTTGAGGGGCCACCTATAATTTTAGGTGGAATACATTAATATTCATGCAATTCCTTAAATTTTCTATATAATAAATAATTATTTAAAAAAAAAACTACGACGTCGGTCAATGTTTCGGGAGATTCTATCATAAGAATCCAAACTTTCGATTATCTTTGAGCAGCATCATCAAGACGGGATCCAAACTCTTAACTAAGCAAGCACCCAACTCGATCCCCTAATAAATAATATCAAACGATCAGATAAAATCGGATTATACCAAATTTTTATATCTGGATACACTCTCAGATATTCGAACCGATGATTAACACGAATATCCTCCAGAATAGAACCACCATACTACATCCAACGGGTGTATTTTCATATATTGTAAAATTTTTAATAATGGTTTACATATTTATAATGAATGATATTAGGATACATTTTTATATATTGTAAAATTTAATGCACTCGACTTTTTTATTATAATTTTTTATTTAATTTCAAATTTTTATAAATATATAATTAAAAAATTAAAAATTATAATAAAAGAGTTTCTTATATCTTTCAATTAAAAGTTTTATAGCCCTACTTTATTTAATATTAATAATGATCAAAACTTGTTTGAAGATGAAAAGAAATCGAAAATTTTTGTGCTGTATATCCGTGATACTGTGTGACTCATTCATCATCCTCTGATGTGCCACTTGGCTACATTTATTGATGCACAACAATTTATGAATGTCCTACTAAAACAAGAGGTAGGAGCAACTAAAATCTTCCGAAATTGATTAATACCATGGGAGATTCCTTTACAAATTATTTATCCTTTTACTTTAAATTAGAAATAATTTTATAATTAAATGACATGACATGAAGCATTGCTTGAAATAAGGATAACCTACGTTATAATGGAATAATAATATGAGAAATTTATGTAAGTGACCAAGTTTTTACCCTTTTCTAAATAACTATATCTAAAATGATTTTTTAAATTTAACTAAGAATATAATATTTAATAAATTTATTCTTATAATTTTATATATTAATTTTGAGAATTATAATTTATACTGATTTTAAAAATTATAATTTCTATTAATTTAAAGAATAAAATATTAAACAGATTTCGAGATTGAAAAGTTAAATTGATTTTGAAAGTGAAATAAAGAGTTTTATTTAAAAATAAACTTTCACTTTCGAACATGATTTTTATTAGTTTGAGAGTGACATACTTTTATTTGAAAGTGAAATCTTTACTTTCGAATGTAAAATTTTTCATTTAAAAATAGACTTTCAAAAGAAAAATTAGTGTTTGTTTGGTTAGGTATTTTTTTAGCTTATCTTCTCCTTATATAGAGAAGTTCAGTCAAATATCAATTTTTATAACCTCTTAAAAAAATAAATAACTTTTTTTAATGAGTATATATATGAATAAATAAGCTCTATAAAAAAAAATTATAAAAAAAATTTATTTCTCTTTTTTTTTTAGACTTTAGTTTTTGAAAATATTATAAATTTTTTAAGTTATTTTTACCTTTTAACTAAAAATAGAATTTATTTAAATTGTTTTGTCAAATAAGTTATTTATAAAAAATAGTAAACAAAATTTTTTTTATAAAATATTTATCAAAAGTTTTATCTTAAATTTGTAATCTCTTATTTTATACAAAACTTCTTTTTAGCTTTTAAGCTAAAAAAAAAGCCTAGCCAAATAAGATTTTAAAAGTAAATAAAGAGTTTTATTTATAAGTGGACTCTTAAAAATAGATTTAGAGTGAAGAGATTTATTTAGCATGTTTGACAAAACTTTTTTTCAACTTAAAAGTAAAAAAACTTCTTGTGTAAAATAAGAATTTAAAAATTTAAAATGAACCTATTTGGTAAATAATTAATTGAAAGCTTTTTTTTTTTTGTCATTAGGGTTTTGAAAGATACAAAAAAAGAGACAGAAGAGTGAACTGATAGTTAAATTTTTTTATTAAAGATAATAATAAAAATAAAAAATTTTTAAAGGATAAAAGTTGTGAACCAAATTCTTAAGTTTATGGGTATTATAATAAATCCCTTGTGTAATTGTGTACATGTTATTATATGTAAATCATGTATTAAAGAATGTATTAGCTTAAAATAAATTTTTGAGGAGGTGCGTGATAAAGAATAACGAGTTTATGAGAAAGAATTAAATTTTTTGACCTAAAAATTATCTCCAATTGAGAAAAAGTTCTCTATCATTTTTGTAGAACTCGAAGAGAGCTTTCCATCGATATATTATGATTTCTATAAGAATGTCTGGATCAAAAATTATGATCATTTGAAGTAATAGTACTAAATTATGAAAAAAACGAGAAAGTATCGATACTTTTAAAGCTAAAGTATCTATTTTTGGCACGGGAAGACTAAAAGTATTGATACTTCGTGGGAAATATCGATACTTAGGCATGCAAACGTGGTAAGTATCAATACTTTGAGGAGAGTATCGATACTCTATAGACTGTAGTAAATAGTAAAATCAAAATATCGATACTCTTAATGTATCGTAGCAGTGCAACCTGTATTTCGATTGAAAGTATCGATATTTTGAGAAAAGTATCGATATTTTGAGATATTTCAAAATATCTATGTTTTGACAAGTCTATGTTTAAATGAAAGTATCGATATTTGAATGAGAAGTATCGATACTTAGGCACGTGAACAAGCTTGAAAACCCTTTTTGAACCAAAGTATCGATACTTGGAGATATTTCAAACGTTTTGACATGATTTTGGAGGACATTTTGATTATTTTGAGGCTTTCTTTATATTTGCATGTCAGTGGCTCATCTCCATCATTTTTTCTTCCTCTCCGTCCCTGTAACTTTTCTCTACTCTCTCTGTCTAAACTATTCCACACCCAAATCTCCATTAACTTCCAACATTCTTCTTGAAATAACCTCAAAATCAGCACCCGAGCTCGAAAACACCCTCTTATCGGAGTTTTGCTGGACAATTCAAGAGGAATCAAGAGAGAAGGTGTCACACCCTGACCCTAGTTGACCACGTGAGAATCGTCGTAAATCCCAAGAACACTCCTATAACTTAGAATGCTCTCCTAGAACTCGCAAAACATTAATACCTATTTTCAAACTCATTTTCAAAAATAATACAAAATAATATAGAATAGAAGATTTTCAAACACACATGTATCATATATGTATTTTCTCAAAATACATTACAAAATACTTTTGGCCAAACCAAAATACATCCAATCACTTTATTACAAATATTTTTACATACAGTGGACCATAATATAAAATCCTGAGTCGAGTACCTGAAAACTGTGATGAAGTCTCGCTTCAACTATGCTATACTGCGCCCAACTACATTAACCTAAAATGGGAAGTGAGGGGTGAGTATTTAAAAAAATACTCAGTGAGCAGACAAATAAACAAAACAGAAATCAAAGCCTAGAACACTGATTACGGAACACTCTCGTAATCATACAAATCAAATATAGTGAAATGTGACATTAAATACATGTCTAGAAAATCGATTTAATCTCAAATATATATAGTCCCTCGGTCTATAAGATCCCACCCACTCCATCTGAGCTGTATGGCCGATCCGCAATCCTGGTTAGGGATGTATGCCCATATGTAATATAACAGAATAAGGCTAGCATGCTTTAACTTGGATATATGGATTTCACCCATCCCATCTTGGACTGTGTGACCAATCCACACTCCAGGGTTTATTGAATTCCACCCACTCCACATGAGTTGTATAGACAATCCTCACCCCTGGATCTATTGGATTCCCCT
>JAVXUL010000011.1:6121367-6136891 GCA_035590515.1 Trichilia minutiflora | reverse complement strand
TATTTTGGCTTAGCCAAGAGATATATGTATTATGATTGTAAAGTATTTTGAGAAAACCTTGATGTTGATTTTATATGTGTATAAAATTCTTCCATATTATATTATTTTTGAAAATGAGTTTGCAAATAGGTACTAATGCCTTGCGGGTCCTAGGGGTGCATTTTAAGTAATAGAATACATTTATGAGATCGCGACGATTGTCACGTGATCGACTAGGGTCGGGGAATGATAATTTTACTGGTATCAAAGCTTATGGTTTTACGAGTGAGTTATATTTTCTATTTTTGAACTCTCTCAATTTTGACTATTAGAGATTTTTGAATTTTGATGATTTTAATGAGATTTATGTCAGCGGACCATAGATGAGTCGAGTTAATTATGATTTATGGATTTGATACATTATATATTGATTGTTTGTGTAGAAATGTCGCCACGACCCGAAAGAAGGAGAGGTAGACCTCAGAGGAATGTAATAATTTGAGATGATCAAGAGGCATCATCTCATGTTCGGCCTTTTACTTATGACTAGGAGCAAGTTCCTATGGATCCTCTTTCACAAACGCAGAATCCTGAAGGGAATGCTCATTTCCCTTAGACACAAGAGACTTGGAACACATTCATGGCATTTATGAGTGCATAGAATTTAGTGTCAAATCAGAATTAAGCTGAATCTTCTTGATTAGTGAGGAAGTTGTCCAAGTTGATTAAGGAAGTGAGACCACTTGGAAGTGTTCCTTTTTGTGGAACTATAGATGCTTTAGAAGCAAGTAGATGGCTGAGAACAATACAACAGAATATGGATGATATGGATTTGTCAGATAAGAAAAAGCTAAGAGTGGCTATCAGATTACTAGAGCAGAGTGCTGCTGTTTGGTGGCAGAATATATCTTTGAGACTGAGTGCTAAGCCTACTTGGATAGATTTTCAGAGAGCCTTTCATGAGAAGTACTTTACATATTTTTATAATAATAAAAAAAGGCAAGAGTTCATAAACTTGAGATAGATGGGTAGCACAATAGCAAATTATGATACTCAACTAAGACAGTTGATAGAGTTTGTTCCAGAGCTTACCACTGAGGAAACTTTGTGTATTAAGTTTGAGGCTGGGTTAAATTTAGAGATCAGAGATAGAATGTCAGTGACAAGCAGGCAGAGTTATGATGAGGTAGTGCAATTGGCCTTATAAGCAAATTCATTGATTGGGGAAAAGAGATCTAGGTTGGATTCCAAAAGAGAATGGACCTTAGTGTTTTAGTGGGTCAACCTTCTAAGAAGAGCTGTAGTAGTGGATCTTCGAGTGGCCAGTCAACAAGTCCTGAGTTTTTTCACCTTTTTCCCCTAGAGAACAGAGATCGTCTCGATTTGATACTTTTACATCAGGATCAGGTAGGAAACCATCTGACATCAAGCGATGTTCTAACTAGGACAATCTCTTTTTATATGACCCACTTGCAGATTACCTCTCCAACTTCAGTGTTTTCATTGTGGCCAAGTGGGTCATATAAAAAGAGATTGTCCTAGTTTGGGGACAATAGAGACAGTTAGTCAGCCATGGCAGGATATGAGATTTACTGGTGCATAGCATCCCATGCCTCAGCCATCTTGGAGAAATTGGCCAAGTTGTATGTATCTAAGATTTCCAGGTTGCATAGAGTGCCAGTTACCATAGTGTCAGATCGGGATCGCTATTTTATATCTGGATTCTAGCCTAGACTTCAGGAAGCTATGGGCACTCAGTTGACTTTCAGTTCTACATTTCATCTTCAGACTAATGGAGAGTAAAAAAGAACCATGCAAACACTAGAAGACATGCTTTGAGTATTTGTTATTGAATTTTCTAACATTTGGAATACACACCTATCGTTGATAGAGTTTGCGTACAATAATAATTATCAGGTTAGCATTGGAATGGCTTCTTATGAGGCTTTGTATGGTAGAAAATGCAAAACTCTAGTATGCTAGGATGAAGTTGGTGAGAAAAAGCTCAATGATATGGAGCTGATTGAGATCACCACTGAGAAAGTCAAGATTATCAGAGAGAGATTGAAAGAAGCTCAAGATAGACATAAATCCTATGTTAACAACCGGAGGAGAGCATTGAAATTTGAAATAAGCAATCAGGTTTTCTTGAAAGTATCACCTTGAAAAAGAATACTAAGATTTAAGAATCGAGGAAAGTTACATCCTCGATATATTGGACCCTTTGGTATTGTGGAAAGGATAGGCCTAGTAGCCTATAAACTGGAATTGCCATCACAGCTAAGTAGGATATATGATGTCTTTCATATATCTATACTCAAGAAGTATGTGTTGAATCCTTCGCGCATTCTTAAGGTACCACCAGTTGATTTGAAAAACGATCTTAATTGTATGGAACAGCCAGTGAGGATACTTGATTGACAAGAACGGGTCCTGAGAAAGAAGACTATTTTGATAGTGAAAGTCTTGTGGCAGAGTGCCACAATTGAGGAGATGACTTGAGAGTCAGAGAATCTGATGAGACAGTAGCACCTACACCTTTTCCAATATTAAGGTATATGTCTAGCCCAAAAATGAAAGTCCTTATATTTTCTATATGACGTATGTTTTATTTTCAATATTATTATTTTTCTATAGAGGTTGTATTTTCTTCTCCTAGTAATAAATAACGAGTGAAATATTCTAAAATATCTTTATTTGATTATTGGGAGAAAAGGGGAGTTGTATGCCTTAGTATACTCCTTTATTACTACTTATTATATACGTTATGTAGAATTTTGAGGACAAAATTCAATTAAGGGGGGGAAAATTATCAAACCCATCTTTTATAGTTATTGACATTATTATGAAACCCTCATGAGATTCTATACTTGATATTTAGTGTAGATCACGCATTAGAGGATGTAATAAATTGAAGTTATATTTAAGGAAGTGTGTGGTATAGAATATAAGTCTATGAGAAAGAATTAAAATTTTCACCCCAAAATCATCTCCAATTGAGAAAAAAATTCTTATTATTTTTATAGAATTCAAAGAGAGCTTTCCATTTATATATTATGGGTTCCGTGACGATATCCGAGTCAAAAGTTAAAGCCATTTAAAGTAGCAGTCCTCGAAAAGAGGACTAGAGGCGAAGGTATCGATATCTTTAGGGAAAAGTATCGATACATTACTGGGTAAGGCCAAAGGTATCGATACCTTTGATAAAGGGTATCAATACCTTTGTAATAGAGGTGAATTCTGTTTGCAATGAAACTTATCGATACGTTGCAAGTATGGTAAACAGTGAAAAGCCAAAGGTATCAATACGTTTTTTAAAGGTATCGACACCTTTGGGCATATCACAGCCTATTTGCGCAGAGTAGGGGATTGTCTTTCCTATTTTTCATTTTCACTTTCTCTCTCTCTATTTTCAATAAAAATCGTTTCTCTCAACTGTGTAAAACTGATCTCAGCCCATTTCTCCACTAAACTCTACCATTTCAATTCCTATGAACTCAGAAACAACATCAGAACACAGAAACCTCCTCTGATCAGAGTTTTACTCGTCGATTCGAGAGGAATCACGAAGGAAGAGGTACGGTGAACAGTAGCTGAAAGAAGAGATTTAAGTCAAAAAGGGGCTCTAAGCTCGCTTACCAATTTAGGTAAGCCTGTTCTTCAGCTTCTTTCTCTCGTTTGAGCTATCATTTTATATAAATCTAGGAATAGATAGCTCCAGTACTGTTCACAAAACCCTAAAATTTAGGAATTTTCTAATTTATTATTTGTATCGATAAATTAGAGGACTTAAGCTTCTATTGGTGTTGAAATAACTAAGAATAGAATGAAAGAGAAGTGAGAACATGTGTGGACAGTATATGATAGTATATTAGAGAGAGATGGCAAAGGGAGAGAGAGAGAGAGAGAGAGAGCGTTAGTAGTATGAGCATACCTTACATCATGCACGTATATCATGACAGATTATTGAATCTGTGTTTGTATGTGTATCCAGGTGCGACAGTTGAGACTAGAGGGTCTCCGTCACGAGGAGGACATCCAGAGGATGGTTTTCCATCCCAAAACTGTGAGTGGATAAACCTTGTTTATTTCGCCTCATTATATGCTTTTAAATGATTATTATACTTGATCTAGCATAAAATATGGACATGTGTACATATAAATATATAACTGAAATAAGGAGGCGTTGGATATGTTGTGTGGTGATCGGGTTGGCCCATTGTTTATGATAGAATAGGATTAGAATGAATCATTGAAATTTCTATGAATGTGAGGCCGGAGGCCTAATGTATATACTTGATATTGTGTTATGAGATTGAGGCTGGAGGCCTATAGCAAATGACATTTTATATACTAATTGTGGATGTGGCATTGTATATGTTATAGATTATAAATAATGGTTGGGGTGCCATTAGTATGTTTTGGCCTTGTGAGACACAGATGATAGAGTTATTAGATGTGTTCCATGTTAGTAATATTATAGGTGAGGATTTTCCATACAGCTCAGAGTGGAGTGGATAAAATCCGATAATTCTAGGGTGAGGATTGATCATACAGCTCAGGTAGAGCTGGTGGAATCCAACAGACCCAAGAATATGGATTTGCCATGCAGTCTAAGATAGGATGGATAGAATCCAACATATCCAGGTTAAAGCATGCTAACCTCATATATATTTACATGGACACACCTCCTCAACTAGGTTAGTGTTGTTGGGAGCGACATAGCATAGCTGAAGCGAGTTTCAATAGATTTCAGATACACGACTCAGATATGTGTATCATGGTCCACTAAACAGAAATAGAGATTGTATTTATGATTTTATATGTTTGGCTTGGCCAAGAACTTATTGAAATAGATACTTTGAAAAATATTTGTAATGTTATGTATTTTATGAAAATACAGACATTGATTTATATTCATGATTGAAAATCTTCTTCATTGTGTTATTTTTGAAAATATGTTATAAAACAAGTACTATACCTTACGGGTCTTGGAAATTACATTCTAACTATAGGATGTATTTTTGGGATTCGCGGTGATTGTCACGTGATCAATTAGGATCGGGGCGTGACACAATCTATCAATAAATTATTGGCTATATGTATGCCATATGATTTATTGATGATCAGTTATATTTGATAAATAGTTCATAAACTATAAATCCATACTAATGCCCTTTTACAATACTCTTATTGTAAGCTTATTTATATCATCATATAATATCCTTAGGTAGCATTTAGTATACCTGCTATGTAATATTGATGCCCAGTCAATACCACATTCGTAAGAAATAATTCGGTAATTTTAATTAACAATTAACTAAATTATCTAAATGATTCACACATGTAATTTATTTTTTAGCATGATTTTATAAAGAAAGCAACCTACGTATGTGAATAAAGAATTATTTATTTTATTTATTAATAAAAGTATAATCCCATAAACCAATGACATAAATGGTTTCTAGGATATAGATATTGTGTTGTGATCTCAAAACACACTAGCAAACATGAGTTTAGATATTGTGTCCCATGACGCTAGCAAACATGAATTTTTTTAATAGGATTTTTCAAAAAAAAAATGTCTCATGACACTAGCAAACATAAGTTTAGATATTATGTTGTGATTTAAATATAAAAAATGACAACATTGATTGTGAATGGGACTTTTTTTTTTTGAAAAATCCTGTTCAAAAAATTTTTGTCACTTTCGAAATCAGTTAAATTGATCTCAAAAGTATATTATAATGATTTCAAAAATATGTTTAAACTAATTTTAAAAATGACAATATTATTGAGTTTGAAAGTAGGGTTAAACTGATTTTGAAAATAAGAATTAAACTAATTTTGAGAATATAAATTAAGTTGATTTTAAAAGTAAGAATATAACTGATTTCGAAATTAAGAATACAACTGAGCTCGAAAAAAGGAATTAGACTAATTTCAAAAGTATGAATATAAGTGGTTTTAAAAGTAAGAATTAAATCAATGTTAAAAGCATGAATTTAATTGATTTTAAAAATAGAAATTAAACTGATTTCGAAAGTATAAATTAAATTGATTTGGAAAGTAGAAATATAACTAATTTCGAAAGTATTACTTAAATTAATTTGAAAATAGGAATATAACTAATTTCAAAATTAAGAATTAAACTGATTTTAAAAACACGAATTTAACTAAACTTAGGGTTTTTTTTTCTTGGTTGGTTAAATGCATTATTTTACTCCGGTTAATGTATGATTTTGCCTTGGTCAACCACAGATTTTTGTTCTTTGATCGAACGTTAGATTTGCTAATTTTTGTATTTTTTATTATATAGTTTGACGATAATAAGAAGAACACCTTGAAAATTAAAAATTTTAATGACCACAGTACTTGTTCCAAATAATATAAAGTAAGTCTGTGAAATTAGCATCAGTACAACCAATCTATAATCATACACTTTCTTCCTTTCACCAACATCTATACATATATTTAGCATATTAAGAAAGATAATTTAACCTTGACTTTATCTTTTATATTAAAATTTACTAATAACCCATTATTTTATCATCTATTGGGACACTTCTCATAGACAAATTTAATTTTAGATATAGATGATTATCTTTAAATAATAGATATGATTGATTAGATATATAGTCATCCAAGTAACATTCATAGATTAAAAGAAATTATGAATATTTTCTAAATGACTACGTATCCAATCAATCATATCTATTATCTTAAGACGGTTATTTGTATTCAAAATTAAAATTTGATGAGTTGTTAGAAAAGTTTAATATAAAAGGAGTCAAGGTTAAATTATTTTTCTTACTATACTAAATTTTTGTGAGGATTGTTGGTGATAAAACAAAAAAGTGTGCTTATAAGTTAATTGCTACTGATTCTCAATTTTTTTGATATGAAACAAGTACTATAGTTATCAGAATTTTTAATTTTTAAAAATTAGACAAAAGCATCGGAAGAAACAGAAACTTACTTCCTTATCAAGGCACTATAATTATATTTGAAATTTAATATTATATCCATATGAAAAATGTGTTCAAGATATTAAAGAAATCAAAACTATTGATAATATTTTATGATTAGAGGTGTCAAACTGGCTAACCTGACTTGGTTCGGTTCAATATACTGCGGATCAGTCTTAAACAGACTGGACTGACTTGTTTATTAGATGGGTTGGTATTTTGTCAATCCTAACCCGGTCTGCGGGCTAACGGACCTAAATAAGCCAGCCGACGAACCAATTTAAAATTTTTAAAATTAAAAATATATATATAATAATAATAAATAAATAAAATATATTAATTACTATCAAATGTATAAATAAAAATAAATTTATTTTAGATATTTCAATATTTTTAGTAGTCAATTAATAGTTTAACAAATAAAAACATTATAAAAATTTAAATTTGTATAAATCTTTATTTTTTTTATATGTAGCTTCCACAAATTAAAAAAAAATTAAAAATATCTTATAATATTAATTAAATAAAATATATAAAATTAAATAAATCTTAAATATATAAAGTTAATATTAAAATTAAAATAAACTATTTATTAGACATTAGACATAATAATCCGTAAGTTATATAATTTATATTTATAAATAAATTAAATATATTTGTCTTTTGTATTAATAAAGTATAAACAAATTTTAAGATTAAAAGAAAAAACATAAATTTTTTTTATATTAACTCTCATAAAAAAATATAAAATATATATTATATTTTAAATATATAAAATATAATTTTTTATTTTTTTTATTTTTACGAGTTAGGTGGGTTAGCCTCTGAATTAGACGAATTAATCCATTTAACCCGCAGATTAAATAAATTAGACCAAATTCATCCACAAATTAAACGAGTCAATTTTATTTAAACCTAACTTATTAAAATAATAAATTAAACAAACCAACCCATGGATCGATGGTTCATTTAACACCTCTATTTATTATCTATTATATTTTATTTAATTGCTAAGCAATAACATTACATATTCACGTGTAGCAAAATATTTTTTAAATACACTGAGCTCACCTCAACATTATAATTATATTTCAAATTAAAAAATATACCCTTGTACCAGAGAAATACAATATCCAAGACTTGAAATTGAAAATCATCCAATATAAATAGATGTGCAATTCATATACCCACCACACAATACTTCACCACCTTCAGCAGATGCAAAACTTCTTTCGCATTATATTATCATACATTAAAAACCAATATTATACTTACATCATTAAATTTATAAGCAAACTCTTTTGCTACAATAATAAATGATAGTTAATAATATTAAATATTTACTACATCGTTATTAATTTATAACATAATGTTAGGCTAACACACTAATAGTAGATTGATATTATTACTTCGATAGTCATAACAAATACGATTTTTAAATTTAATTCTCACCTTTGTTGAATTTGGATTAGGATGATTGAACAGCCACAATAATCATCACTCGGCAATGGGATGATAATTTTATTTGTTCTCGTTGATACGAGTTCCACATCCAGAAAATAAAACCATGGATAACAAAAAAATAAGTATTATCAATGAGAACAAATATGTTGTTGTTTCTCCCCCAAGAATAAGCCATCATCGAGTCATCCTTAAAGTCAAACCAATCATCTTCAATTTGCATATATTTCAAAATACAGTTAAGTTATATCTAATGAGAACATGATAAATTTTACTTTCGAAATTAGTTAAACTTTTACTTTCAAAATAAATTAAAATTTTATTTTTAAAATCAATTAATTTATACTCTCACAATCAAACTTTCGAAATTAGTTAAATTTAATTTTAAAATTAATTAAATTTTAGTTTCAAAATCAGTTAATTTTTATAATTTAAAATTTATTTATGCTTTTGAAATATATTAAATTTTTTTGAAAGTATCCAAAAATTTTTAACAAAAAATTTAGAGCCAAAATTTACCATATTCACAATCAATATTATTACTTTTTCATATTTAAACCATAATACAATATCTAAACAATTATTTAATGTTAATTTTGTGAGAATTTTAAAATTTGGGTCTTTGATCCTTTGTAATGTTATAAATTCAATCATTCACTGTCAAAATTCTTTGATATAGAATGTTTTTTTTTTATTTTAATCAATATTTGAATTTGAGAATTGTGAAAAAATGAACTGAACGAGTTAGAGGTTTATGTTTAAATTATAGGATTATTTTCATCCAAAAAATATGTTTCTAGTTAATTTTAAAAGAATGTTTTTTAGATATGGTCATTTTTACAAATATGGATATAAATATGATCATTTTTGTTAATTTTCCTATTTATTTTAATTTCAACTATTTTACGTGGGACAAATTAGTCTCCATAAATACTAATATATTAATTGTTTTGACATTATTCTTGAAATCTATGCTTCTAAAACACAGGAATCTACTCCGATGTAGTAACAATGCATCTACGGCCATAAAAGACTATGCATTTAAAAACAGCCTCTAGCACACTCTCCTCTCAGAAAATTTGCACTTATATATAATTAACTTTCATTTTCATGGTTAAATATCTTAGTTTCACTCCATAGATGTAACTGAAGCTATTTGTAGTAAAAAATTCACCTCGGGTTAGCTAAAAAAATATCATCTTTTTCCGAAGATATCTACAAACGTCACCATTTTAACCCGACAGGATGGAGCCAGTAACAATGCCTGCAATCATTTCTGGTTATTATTCATCTGCATCTTCTGGATCAAAATCCTTGACCTTCACATCTGCATCTTCTCCCCACTGAATGCAGGTATCAATTTGAGACAGTATATACCGTATGCTGTAAAAGGTAACATGTCAAATTGCTCATCAACTATATGAAATGTCAATGAAAAAATTATTCAACTTCTTTGGCTTTGCAAGTAAAAGTTTGAAGTGAATTGCAAAATGGCAGAAGAGAATTGGGCTCAAAAAGATGAAAACAAAAGATACTAGCTCAAGTGTTTTGTTTTCTCTGGCTAAAATTGGTATTAAGTTAGCAGAAATCATCTACTAGAAATAACAGCAGTATCTCATACTAGATATACTTATATTCATTTCTACAATCATAAATACTCAAAAATATTGTAATTGTCAAAAATATAAACAATGAACTGTGCATACGTAGGATAAGTCAAAAGGAAGAACTGAAGCAACCTATACACATCACCATACACTGCTTATGTGCAATGACGTTAAACAGAGCAGGTATTCTATCACCCCATGCTCTTTCACATACCACATTTTTCTCACCTCCCTTTTTTTACTTTTTTTAAAAGCTTAAACAAATTAACAACTTCACACACTGACACGGGATGAGTTACAGTGATCTTGAAATTCAGGAGTGAAGTCTCATGTTTTGCATGAATTTGGAGTATATAGGAAGACATGCAGTAAACTATATGACAGATAGAGAAAATACCTTCTATCCTTCCTCAAGTCAAGAGGCAAAAAACTGACCATGCTATATTGATCCACCTAATACAAGAAAAATAATATTTTGTTATGAAAGCCCCATGCGGTACTCATCAAAGATCAACAGCTCTAAAAGATCTAGATTTACTTCTGAGAAAATTGATACTGCATTAGAAAATCAGAGGAAGCTGAGAATCACAACATAATTCCAAATTTAATATCCTCATCTAAGCGGATCTAAAAACAAATTATGAGTTCCACAACCTATAGCGTATTTCCAATGACTAGACAGAAAGGCAACATATCAAATGACCTGAATAGCAAATCAACCAATTCACAATAAAATATTCAATGAAATAGCTAATCCAATTGAAAATTCAATTTAAGCACCATCAATAGAATATAATCAAATAATATATGCATGGTATATGGAGCAGAACCATAATATTAAATCAATTTTCAGAAAGAAAAAGGTAGGGACAGCCATAACCCGAATAAGTTTTCAAGGACAAAATTACAAATAGAATTCTTTTGAGCTCTTATTTTCATTCTTTTTCTCTAAAAGACTTGCAAGAGGTTCACATAGAACATATGACAAGCAAATGAAAGTATAAAGTTTCTCCCTTATATGACTAAATCATGAAAAATAATTCATCGGAATTTATCCTCATAGACCAAAAATAAATTAGATATTGGACTTTACATGGCGGCTTAGTTACTCACCAACTCAATAAGAGATTTGTTCAGCTTTGCAAACTGTGGAGCCATGCGTTGATTTAACTCTGACAACAAGAATTGAGGTTCTGGATTCAAGTACCTAGGAGCGCAAAGATACAAAATAGATAGGTTAAAAACACACACACAAAAGAGAGCAAGATAGAAATGTTAAATGTACGAGATTCAGAAAGCAGCAAAGCTTAAGTAACCTACTCGTCAATTTCCTTTCTGTTTGTCACAAGGTCCATTTTAGAGAGGATATTAACATGGGGTAACTCAAGCTGGATCATTGCAGAAAGAGATGCCATGCACCCACTTATAAACTTGGTGACATCTGTGATGAACTGATACAAATAAAATAGGAAACTGTTATCAGGTGCACAAGAGTGACTACAGAACAAGAGGTATGAGTGCTGTAAAATTTGTACAAACCTGTGAATCGAGCAAGTACACAGCACAAACTTTAAAATTTCTACGCTGCAAATGCTCAACAAAGTTCCGAAGAACTGGCACATGCGAGAAAAGTTCAATTTGGCCTGTAAAAGACGCTTAGGTGAAGTTAAAAAAACAGATTTTCTAGTAGAAGAAAGCTTGGTCAAAGTTCCATAAATATGCTGGAATATAAAAGCATATTGCAACCAAAATATAAGGGGGAAGTACAAGTCCCAATTGTAATGTATTTGAATGAATACAAACATGCTGAACAGAACAATCAACTTTAAATTGAATGAAAATAATATCAGAAAATAACAAATATAGAAAAATGTGAAAGCTCTTCATATTGTAGCAGCTTCAAGCAAATCAGCAAGACATCAATATAAACTCCATATTGCCATCTTTGTTTTAATGATGACAGTGTTAAGTATAATCCACTCTTTTATATTTGTCTGCATATTTGGCTAGTGATCTAACTAACACATAGGAGTCAATTTTCGGGCCTTGTGTGGTCATACTCACAAAATAAAGACCTCTCCTTTTACTCCACTCACCAATCAACCAATTTCACCAATGTAGTAAATATACAAAATATGCGCATTATCATGAGCAGAAAAGTAACAGATACCTGGACAATCAAATACTAGATAGTCATCGTCCAAGTAATTATCCAACTCTTCTGTCAACCAGTCATCTAGATTATCTTCTAGATGTCTAACCAAGCAAATTAAGGTCATGCAAATCCACAAAAGAAAAAATATAGAAACAATCCAAATATTTAAGTGAAATTTATCCTCATTTTCAGGATTGACGGGATTATACAATTCAGTGTCCAAAGCAACTAGTAAGAACTAATAGAATGCATAAGTTAAATAGCTTTATAACCTCTTACATAAACGATAATCCCAAGTACGAACATGTACAAATAGCAACCAAGAAAGGAGCCAGAGAGATTTCACTGAGAAAAACAAAACAGCTAAAAAGGATACTCCATGCAGTACATTAGACCACCATTGGGACCCAATCCAAGTTCCTCCATAACATCTTCCAGAGAAATAAGATCCCTAATATCTGCAAGAATAAAATGCTTAAATTGCTCTGAAACAAAACAAATAAATTCTTTTAACAAACTTACCGAGGAACCAAGCAATAAGCGGACTAAACTTACCCATGGCCACAGGATAGTCAAAATTTTCTGCAGCAGGATCCAGGTTGACGATATGCATTGTCCGACCAACGGTTTCACAGTATCGGTACAAACTAGCGCAATAAGTTGACTGATTGAGCAAAAAATGAAGAATGCAAATAATCAATAAAGGTTACAACCAAAATTGTTTACATAAAAGAGCCAAATATTGAAGAATTTCCAAAAGCACAATTTACAGGGCAGGGACCTGGTTGCATAACATCATTGGCATTATTTAACAGTGGCATAGCAACTCACCTTTCCACTGCCTGCAGGGCCTATAACTAGCTGTGCGTAACCCATTACGGCTTTTATAGCTGCTCCAGTAATTCAAAATGGAGAGAGGAAACTGAAGAAAAAAAAAACACCAGCAGGACAAAACATTAGAAAATCTGAATTATCATTGATAGGAGAAAATCATGATTTTATATTCAGCATACGTTATCCGCCTTTGTATGCTTGATATAAGTTTTGTGGGTTTTATAACAATACAACAACACATCTCGTCAACAATTCACCACAAAAACACACATGAAAGAAAAGATTGGGAAAACAGGGAACTCTTCCCAACCATTCAACTAACAAGTGATTTCCATTAAACCAAATGGAATAAATTTGCTTTAGAACCAAAATAAGTATCAATAAATCTTGAATAGAAATTCAATTATTTCATATAAAACATAAAACCATGGCAGTATTACAATTTAAAATCAATTTGTATGTCAAATTACACAAAGCTGTGACAACCATTATAAAACAATTCAAACAAATCATTGATACGATTAGACCCATGTGGCTGGTTTACAAAGACTCTAGATACCTCAATCAAAGGATTTACAGCATCCATTACAAATTACAAACGAAAAAACAGCTCATATATGCCTTCAATATCTCAGCTGCAATAAATCACTACAATCAAGCAAAATCTTCCAAACAAAAACATTATAACATATGACAAAATTCACAACTGTAGAAAATATGAAGGGAAAAAAACAGAGAGCACAGCAAGAAGATTCACTATTGTAGAGAAAATACTACAATGGATTTTTAGTACTGAAAAACCCAGCCAAAAATCCCTTGTACACCCCCTCTCTCTGAGTCTCGCAACATTCAAAGACCTGAATACTTACTATAAATATTTTCAATTACATTCAACAAACCAACAAAATAAACACAAATTAATATAACCTAATTACTATTATTAATTTGAAGACATATTGGGTACAAATTACAGTAGTTATAACTTGTAAATCGTGAATAAATCATTCGATGAATTAATTTTTGCCATTTTAAAATTGTACTAATTACAAATTATACATTATCACCATTTCAACCAACCACGATACCACACACTATCAAGTTGACAAATTTGAAATAACAAGCTAACAAAACCAGCAAACTTACAGTAAAAGTTTTGATTTAACAATCTAACTAACAATACCACAATTAACATATTAAGAAATTTAATTCCTTTTAAATGAAACTTACAGACCGTGAGCGTGAAGGAAGATTCGTTGGCTCTGACCGCGACCCGAGGCCGGGAATTGAATTTTGTCCACCGCCACGTGTGCGATGTTGAAACGTGAAGCGGTGCTGCACTGCTGCGTACGGTGTAGGGGTTTGGGTTTGGGTTTCTGGGGCGCGCGTTGGAAGACTAGGAAAAAGCAGGGTTTTCACTTCCCGTCTTATATTTTCTTTCTCTAATTAACAAATAAATTAATAAAGTAAAATGACATAGATGCCCCTGCGATTCTACTAATTTTAATCTAATTAAAATTTATTTTAAGGTGAACGACAAATCCATCCTATAATTTTCTCAAATATTATTTACCTCTACCAAAAAATTTATAATAAATATTCTTTTAATTTTTTCAAATGTCGTTTATCTTTTATTAAAATATTTATAATAAATATCACAAATATCTTTATAGTTTATACAAGTGATAAAAATATTCTTTATTAAAAATAAAAATATAAGGTTTTATTGTATAAATTTTTATTTTTTATTATATAAAATTTTAAATCAAAATAATTAATTTTTTTAAATATTATTTTAAATTTAATTTAATAATTTTAATTTGTAATATTTTATACTAAAAAAATTTATAACTTAATTTTTAAAAATTAAATTTAAAATATTGTTATTTTATATTTATAAAAATTTATGAATTTATTTTTATTTTATAATTTAAATCTATAAAAATTTTGTTTTTAAAAATAAAAATAAAATAAAATTTTTATAGATTTAAATTAGAAAAAAATTAAATTCTTAGATTTTTTTTGAATATAATTTTTAGAAATTAAATTATAAAATTTTTTAATATAAAGTATTGTAAAATAAAAAATTTAATTTATAATTTTACATTATATTTGATAAATTCTTTTTTAAAAGTGCTTGTAAATAAAAAAATTATAAATTAATATTTAAATTGTATAAAATATTATATTCATTCAATAATTTACAATAAATATTTAAATTATTTTTATTTAATTTTTAGAAATAAAAATAAAATAAGATTTTTATAAATTTAAATTATAAAATAAAAATAAATTTATAAACTTTTATGAATAGATAATAAAAATATTTTAAATTTAATTTTTAAAAATTAATTTATAAAATTTTTAATATAAAGTATTAAAATTATAAATTAAATTAATATTATATTTTAAAAAATCAATTATTTTTATTTAAGCATCTATATAATAAAAATCATGGACTTATATAATAAAAACTTATATTTTTATCTTTATTGAATGAGGTTTTGTCAGTTCATAAACTAT
>JAVXUL010000011.1:6097813-6121267 GCA_035590515.1 Trichilia minutiflora | reverse complement strand
TTGATTTTGTGTTTTATTTTCATTGGTCCACTTTGCATGATTGCATACACATATCATGGTATTGATGTATCATATAAGTTCCATTTATTTATTATATTTATTAGATAAATACTAATTAAAATAAATGGAAAAGAAAATGAAAATTATAAATATTTTCATTTTTAATTATTTTGGCAAGGAAAATAAAGATTTTCCATTTTCTCTCTCAACCATTTTCGGCCAGCCATGGAAGGAGGAAGAGGATGGGTGCAAAGTGAAGAGAGTTCATCCTTTTGAGCTTGATCTTCATCAAAAAAGAAAGCACTCCATTAGAGCAACAAAAGCCCCAAGGTTAGCAATCATGATTCCTCTTAGTTTTCATCAATTCTAGCCTAGGGTTTGGTTGAGAAAAACTTACATTTATGCATGATTTAGGCCATAGAACCTTCACGAACCCCACAAGTCCGTCGAAACAGTAACTCCGATTACTGTTCATGTTTTTTCATTTTCTTCGAAATCGTAAATCTAACTTCCTACGACCTCCACAAGTCCCCTATAACCTACATTTCGCTTTAAAACTAAAATATACGGGCTAAATCTACGAAAGTGCATCCAAAAATAATTACGAATCAAAATGCATAAAACAACGAAACGAATATGCAGACAAGTTAGAAACGTAGTTACGAACCTCGTGGTGTGGTCGGTTTCCTTCAATTTGGCCCGGAACACCGAAAGCCCCAATTTCCCTCTTGGAACCCTAACTTTTCTCTTTTGATTTCTGCTCTCCTAGCGCCAAATCAAAGCTACCAACACGTTCAAGAGGTCGAATGCAGCATGATGGAGAAGAGAAACTGAAGAAACAAAGAAAAACAAAGTGGGCGTGTGAGTGGAGGAGAGGGAGAACGAAGGAGGAGAAAAGGAGAAGAAGAAGGAGAGAAAGCCACCAAATTCGGCCCTCTGACCCCTTTTTATAGAAAAAGGGCGAAATTACCATTTTGCCCTTAAGTTCCCTTAAGAAAGAAGCTTCTAGAAGAGGGCATTTCCGTTATTTCGCGCCGATTCGATCGAACGAATCGAAGGTTCGATCGACCAAACCATCCCTTCGATCAAACGAATCACATTTCGATCGACCGACTCCCTTGGTGTGAATAGTACTCAGAGAGCTCACGAATCGTCGATCGAATGAACCATCATTCGGTCGAACGAACCTCACATTCGGTCGACCGAATCCCAAGTCAATCGAACGAATCCCCTATTCGTTCGAACGAACCTGAAGCCACTAATTTTCAGAAAGTTCCCAATGATTCGGTCGAACGAATCCTTCATTCGATCGATCGAACCTGTCAAAAATTCAAATTCTCACTTAATAGCCCCCACACGAGTCTAGGATCACACCCACAACCCCATGAAACATGAAATGAAAGCAGATGCATGGATGGAAGATGTAGGAAATGATAATTATACCCTCGGGGTGAGGTACGGAATGTTACATGTGCTATGCCGAGGGATTAGGCCTACGGGCCAGGCTCGGCACGAGTCTGTGAAGGGCTCGGCCCAGCCCGGGCCTGTGATGGGCCGTGCTAAGCCTGGTCCGATCCTATAAATAATATTAAAATATTATTAAAATAATAATAATAATTAAAATAATAATAATAATAAATAATAATAATAATATATTATTATTAAATTAATATTTTGACCCACGGGCACGGCACAGTATGACTCTTTTAGGCCGTGCTTATGGGCCGTACCGGACCTTTAATTTTTCTATCGGGCCCGATCTACCCCCTAACTTAGCCCGTAAAAACCTTATTTTTATGGATCGTGTCGGACCGATCCAACCCGTTTACCACCTCTATTTAAAAAGCAAATATAGTGGTGATTTTTGTCCTTACCAATTAATTGGTGTTGTTGGATTGAATATTATTAATTATTTTCGTATGACAATAATTGAGAATTATAAATAATTCATTTATTTATTAATACAAGAGGAAGTTTGTAAAAGATGAATAAGGTAATGTTATATTACTCTCAATTAAATACAGAAATATTATATGGAACGATGCTAACCAAACATATTAATGTGATATTATCGTATTTATACAATAAATTCTATTATCAAAAGTAATATAAGAATCCCTCCGTCTAAACGGACCTAAATATGTCAGTGTTGAAATGAATTAAGCCCATTACTATGATAGCGCTATTTTCGTCATTTTATATATTTTGGTACAATTAAAATTGTCAAATAGATCGATAGTTCGTGGGTCGGTTCATTTAATTCACTATTTAAGTGGATTAAGATAAAAAAAATTAAGTTGTTTAATTCGCGAGTCGATTTGGTCCAGTTTATTTAATCCATGAATTAAACGGGCTAATCCGTTTAATTCGCAAATCAGTTTGTTTAACTCATCTAATTAAAAAAAATTAAATCTAATTTTTTTAGCCTTTATACTTGGATAATAATTGATTATATTTAAATATTAATAATAATATTAAATTTATTATTTATTAATATTGAGTAGTGTTAAATTAATATATTTTGAAATTTAAAATTATGTGTTTAAACTTATAATTATTGATAAAATTTTTATTTAATTTATTAAAATTTTTATATATTCAGTTAAATATAGTTATTTATATTATAAATTTATTATTATTAATAATATATTATATTTATTAATAATTAATATATTTTATATATATTTTTTTAAATTTAAAAATTTTAAAATCGATGGATGAGTAGCTTATTTAAATTCGTTAATTTATAAATTAAATTAAAATTAATAAAATATTAATTTATATAACAAATAAATTGATTTGATTCCATTTAAAACTGATCGGAAAGCATCCGATCGAATTAAGCCGAACCGACGTAATCCGTTTTACAGCTCTAAGCACAGTATTGTATATAAGCATTTGTTTATAGCGTGTTGTCGGTGCATATTTGCTACTTCCATTTCTGTTGAGCTGACATTAGTAGTTTCTCGGTTGAGTTGAATTGGGATGGATGACCATGCCACCACGGAAGGTCAGAGCGAGAGAGATCATACATCCAATTGGCCTTCGGGAAACTCTTCTTCGTCCTTTTCTGACTCTGAGGGTAATGCCCTCTTGTACTTCAGAGCTTAGTATCAGTATGAGGATTGGTGTTGGCTATCTCAAATTTTTGAAATTTGCAAATTTGCAGTCCCAGATGATGATCCATTGCCAGCTATAAAGGGACTCCAAATTGCAGGAGAAGCTTTTCCTGGACAACGACTCCAGGCATTTGGGTTCTCTATTAATGGAACAACTAGTTGTAATTTTGAGGTGCGTTGCCCTGATTCTTTCTCTTCTTGTGTCTAGTTGATTAATGATTTTGTTCATGTGAAATTCTTGAACGTAATGGGAATTGCTTTGTTTCAAGTAGTTCTTTTTTTGCTCGTTTATATCCATTACATGATCTTGCATCTCTTATTCCGTTGGCAGTGGGTACGACATCAGGAAGATGGTTCTGTTAATTACATAGAGGGTACCGTTTCCCTTGTTCACTTTGATATTATCATTTTAATGATTATTCCAGCTCTTATCTCAGAAACTGGGTCTCAACCAGTTTATGTTGACAGGAGCAAAGCAGCCAAATTATCTTGTTACTGATGATGATGTTGATACATATCTTGCTGTAGAAGTGCAGCCTTTGGATGACCGAAGGCGGAAGGTATTAACAATTTTAGCAGATTAGGATTAATGACCTCAGCATTTAAGACAATAGATTTTTTTTTTTTCGGTGGGAACCCGTGTTGTAAAAGTTTGTGGTATTGATTTTGTGATCCGTCTATTTTTATCTCTTAAATGAGTTAATGTAACTGTTTGTTTCTCATATGCAATTAATATTGTGGCCATATTTTTGTGACTCTTTTTTATAAATGATTTGTTTTCTTTCGGGTTGTAGGGAGAGCTTGTAAAGTTATTTGCCAATGAGCAAAGAAAGATAGCTTGTGGTATGTTATTATGTTGCCGTTTCCACTTTTTTCAATTGTTAGTTTACGTTGTGAATGAATACAATTTGCAAATCCTTTAAAAAGATGTAATCTTGAAGTCAACTAGTCATAAGCATTGCATTTGTATCGGCTATGATTTATATCATTACTGCATTATTAGTGAACAAAAAATATTAAATATGTGAAAACAGTAAGGCAAAGCTTAGTAATTGGCCGGATCTTATGTTACGCATAAGTTATGAACCCAAAGTCTTTGCTTGTTCCCCCTAGCCCATGGTTGGATTAAATTTTGATTAAGGTTGAACTACTCTACTTAATCAGGGTGTTTACTTATTTCATACATTTGCATAAAATTGTTTATGATGACCCAGTATATATTGTTAACTTCAGGCATGCAACCTGTCAGGGGTTTGCATTTGGACTTTGCAACCCAAAACGTGTTTACTTAATTTGGAGAATACATGGCTGATAACGGAATCAGACTCTCTTTTGCTAGGAGCATGGGATGTGACAATCTCCCCCTCTTTGAAACTCATGTTCTCATGAGTGGTCGAAATATTAACGCTTATCAGAGAATAGAATATACACAATGGGTAGTGAGCTCACTGTGATACCAAATGCAACAGCTTGGGCCTACAACCATGTAGATATTATTGACTTTGAGCACAGAGCCCGTCACAAATTTGTTCTTGAGCTGTGCTAGTGACATTTGCACTTGATAGTGCTTCACAAGTTGAGTTTACATCAATAACAAGCAATAACTAACCAAAGCCTAGATTGTGTTGGGAAAAAATTCCATTCAATTGTTGTTGAGGATACAAGCTCTCTCTATCATGTTAGACAATTGCACTTTTTGTGTTTTATATTTTTCATCAGCAAAAATAGCCTTTTGCTCCAAAATTTATCTAAATATTGCATTAGTTGACTGGATTGAAGTATTATTTTTTGATTCTCTTGGTGTCCTGAATTTTGTTAAGATCAATTTATTTTTCCTTAATACATATATCTTTCATTAAATTACCTTAATGTTCTCTCTCTCTATTTCCGTTCCTTTTCCCAGATTCTTATATGCAGAACTACATAGAAAAGACTCTTAAAGGCGGTCATGCATCATACAGAGTTTTTGTGTCGGTATGGCTTTATTCGAAGAAAGATCCCAATTTTATTGTACTGTTTTTGTTTGACTGCCAATCTCTTACTGTAAACTGCTCTTAATTTCTTTCCTTTTTTTTTCCGTATCTTTAAGGCATGGCGGATGTTTATAAATGTCTTTTGATGTTAGAGACCAGATGTCTTGATATCCATTAAGAGGGGAGGTTATAGTATCTAGTGTACTGGTCCCAGTGGTCTTGTCGTCACTGAAAAGTTTTCACCAACCACCAGTGTTAGATTTCATATTTAAATCTTATTTGATTCTTTGTAGCTAGAGCTTGACTACATTAATTTTTTATCCCCTTTATATGAACCAAGCAATTATTGTTACATGGCAGATACCATTTACGATATGCCGTTTTTTATTTTTAGTCCTTTTACTTATGGCAATGCAAATAATCTCTGCTAAGTACTAGGTTTGGTTTGCTTTGGATAATGAATGTGGGCAAGATAAAATTTGGTAATCTTGTAGCTTTCTCTATTGTGAGATGATAAGTGAAGAGAACAAGCATTTGAATTTTCCCTTCACCCTACCCCAGTGCCTCCAAACCCCACCCCAAAAAATAAATAATAATTATGAAATCAACTTACTAGGACTTTAAAATCTCTCATTGACTTTTTGACCTCTTGGCATGTATTATATTGTCCTCAGCCTTTATTATTTTTTTTTCTCAAATATGTATTTTTATATTACTTACTCTATAAATTCTTGATAGTTAGTTTGTAGATTTTTGCTTAGCAGTTTTTCCTTTTCCCTCAATTTTTAGGTTACAATTCCTTATGGATCTGCTACAGAATTTGTGATAACTGGTTCTAGTGGCAATGAGCAGCTCTTACAAGCTGATAGCATTTCAACAGATGTTAGTCGGTTAGTTTCAAATGCTTAAGGTAATTTTATGACAAGAGAAAGGGACAAAGAAGTTTGGATGTTTCTTATGTCATAAACGTGATGCATTGGATGGAGATAATTCTAAAGCTTACTATAATAAGATGATGGATAAAATTCTTCCCTTTTTAGATACTTAAGCACATTTTTTCACAGATTTTTTTTTCATATATTTGAATGACCAATTCTTTTTCAATAGGGAGGGCGTCTATGCTTTTAGATAATTTCCTTAATTCTGACATTTTGCATGTTAACTGCAAGCACTTAAGCTGGCTTCTGATTGTTGAGTGTGTTTTTTTTTTTTTAATTTTATGTTTTCCAGTTATCTTTTTTGGACATTTAATTACATTTTTGTAATCTCTAAATAGATAGTTTTGTTAGCTAGATCTCTTGCATGCTTGTAAGATGTTCAGAGATTGATTCTCCCTCACAACAACGTTGGAGAGGATTTAATTTCTGTTCGTGCTTGGGAAGGGGGGATGAGGTGTGGTGCAAGTAAAAGTTAATATTCAAATAAACAAATAAATTATACCTACCTGAAAGGGGAGTGTAAGTTTGTTCAGTTTAGTCAGCATCTAGAAAGTGATTGAATTTGCCTCCACTACAGTTTGACAGACATACAGACTCAAATAGTTTCAAGATTCATCGAAAATCTCTTCCAAATTTCATCAATTTTTTAAAAATTTCCTTGCAATTATAAAAAATCCATCCTGGGAATCATTGATGTTAAAATGAACCAGTCAATAACTTCACACACAAAAGTCATTGAAATTTGCTCTTAAAATTTTTGTGATGATTCCAAGGCGTAAAGAGAACTATATCTTACATGTGCATGTTGACAAGAATTAATATGGAAAATTTCAGATAGCTTAAATCTGATGGTGTTTGTCTTTGTTCTAGTGTTGAATTTTTTTTTTACCTTATTCTCTCCAAAATACTGAAAGAATACGTTTATTTACTAGAGTGTTTGTCTTTCTAGAGTGTGGTTACTTATTGCAGGTTTTAGCAGTAATTTAGGTAGATCATCAACTGGCTACTAGCTAGTGGTTTGTAGATTTTTTTTTTTTGGGAACCCTTCTTGGCCTAACTGTGCTTTTCTTATGTTTTTGCAGTTCAAGGGAGACAATTGTGCTTACCTTGAGATTGTTTATCATTATGGTATAATTCTTTACTTTTAAACCATTTTTTTTTCCTCTTTTGTACAAGTAACATGAGACGCTCTGCCTTATGTCTATATTAATACCGGAATTTGACAGAGATAAAATTATAACTCTGTAAATAAGCCTTTTTGGCTTGAATTTGGTTTGGTCATGGCTGATTTGAGTCAAGAGTTGTGTTTATTTTATTAAATCATGTCTCGATAGATTAACGAAAGATCAATATATTAATATTATGTCATCTTTTGAACATAGATTTGCAACAACTTCAATCAGATGCACTGAAATTGTGCCATAAACTGTATCTTTACATTTCCCTTCCTGAGATATTGCAGGAGAGTGAAAAAAGGAAGTGGTGTCTGTTCCTTCACAAGTGAGGCACGTAACACGTTAGTTAATCTGTCGACCCAGCTCTCAGAACTGAGGATTTGCTATTTTCATAGTGGGAATTGGCTGTGCTGCCTAGATTTCCCGAGTGGTTTTTTGCCTAGATAGGCAATAAAAATAAAATGACGATTTGAAGCTTGGGTGTATATACGCAATAAAAGGAACAACAATAATAAAAGGGAGAAATTCTTTGTATAAACTCTTCTAATGTGATGTAATTATATTATTTTTATATGATATTTTTATCGAAAGTGTGCCGTGGTGAGATCTTAAGTGCGTAAAACGTTTAAAAAAGAAAGAAAGAAAAAAGTATTTAGAAAGGAAAAGATTACACGTAGAATATAAAAATTAGTGTCTTAATTTATATTAAATAATTAACATTAGAAAATTTACAACTTATATAAAAATTATAAATTAATTAACATGATACAAGTACAGTTATTTACCCAAATTATCACCCTTAATTTTTAGTTTAAGCATTATTAATTAATAATATAATATAATATAATATAATGCAATACAATACAATTATTAGTTTATTAAATGGAGCCTTCAATTTGAACATAATCTATTTATTAAACCATTAATACAGCAAAACATAATTATCGAATTATATTTGAATCTATTTAATTTAACTTAATTTAATTAATTTTAGCACGTTCTATTTAATCAACATAATTGTTTAATCACTTATTTAAATATAAATTAAATATTAAAATATAAAATAATTAATACTATTATACTAACTACTAAAATAATTAACTAAACAATATATGATAAGTCAATAAAATATAACATATTTAAAGTATAATTTAAATATATTTTAATAATTTCATAAACACCATAATCATTCCATTCCAAATAAAACATTACAAAAAATAAATATATCATTCAATAATTCCACCAACAATTTACGAATATCAAAATCATCCTCCAAATTGCCCTTTAGAATAAGTGTATAAAAATGAATTAATCCTTTTATTTCTTACGCTAAATCAAAAATATTATATATAATCTTAGGGACATATACGAAACAAATCTACTCTTTACACTTATTATGAACCCTAATTGTATCCTAAGAAGTGATCAAACAATCATTGTCGATCAATTACACAGATTTATTTAACTAAAATAAAATAAAATAAATGATAAGAAAGTTAATTTAAATAATAATATCAAACGTAGACATTGATTATATTTGTTAATAAAAAGGGATATGCTTAATAAATTAATTTTTTATTTTTTATTTTTTTATTTTTATCGAATCTTATGTTAATTATCCAAATTTTATTAAATTTATATTAAATAATAAAATATATAAATTGTATCGATAAAAGTGCGAACTAAATAAACATGGGTGTGACTTTAAATAAAAATATGGCGGTGACTTTAAAAGAAAAAAGAAAAATGCTGTGGCGTAAAATCAGCCGGCCAGCTACAGTCAAAATCCAGGTTTAACCAAACCATTTACCAGCTGAGTACAGTAGCAAAAGAACCCGGCTTTGCAACTTGCATACAGAGACAACAAAAAGCTGCAAAACTTTAACTCTCTCTTCTGTAATAAAACTAAAGATTCCTGTAGCAGATTATAATGTTTTTACTGTATTTTGAAAACAAAGCTAAACGGTGTTTAATAACAACATTTAACTTCAAAAACTTTCATCCCGCAACAGCTGTAACATAAACGATACTATGCCATTACAGCAAACCGCCTAAAATAGTAAGCATTATTTACTTCTCCATAGTGAGCCTAGAAATAGATAAACAAAGTCTGAACTTCTGCAGAAACTAAGGACTCTTCACGATTCAACTTTACAACTTAATGTGTGAAAACCTGATACGGAAGTCCAAGAATTCGAAAAGTGAAAGTACTTTTATACCAGAATGACGAAGAAATGAGAAAAAGGGTATCTATTGTGGAAACTTGTGTGTCTAGCTATACATCCTTTGGGGGAACGTCCCCCACCATTCACTGATTAATATCACACATATACAGTATCTTCTTATTGAGGGAGGGAAAAAAGGCTTCCACTCCATTATGCTCTTGCACAATTTTTCTGGACTTGCGGAAGAGCTATGATCATATATACAAATTACCTGCAATTTGTATTACACAAATCAATAACCTAACCATAGAGATGGTATAGGCTGAAACTTGTTCTTTGCGCAAGCCAATACATCATAGTATTCGACTTGATTGAAACAGTCACGAAAATCTGTGAAGAGCTTTTCATACACTTTCCATTGCACTTTGTTCGATTTAGAATATGGATACGGAAGGAAAACCTGAAGTAGATTGAGAAAGAAAAAGATTAAAAAGCTGCATAGAACATAGAGGCATAGGAAAAAACAATTGTTACAAGAAGAAATCAATTTTTCCTTTTCCATTTTCTCTGGTAAGCAAACATAATTGCAAATCATAGATGGTTGAAATTTTGTGTCTGCATAGGTTTTTATCCAGAAAATAGTTATGAGGTTTTGAAAATAGGAAAAGACATCTGATACAATTAGAAACTTCATTATCTGTCTTGGAACATAATTGCAAATTCATGCCTGCAAATTTTGTATCCGCTTATGTTTTTATCCAGAAAATAGTTTAAGTGATTCTGAAAATAGGAAAAGATCTCTGCTACAATAGACACTTCATTAGATGTCTTAGAAAAATTTAAGATAGGTTTATGATAATTCTCTGAATATCTTTTGCCGGTTATAACTCAGTCTGTTAGGAGTTCTCTTTAATACTAATGTTGGGTCTTTACCTAATAATTTAAGCTTTTTGGTCTCATAGTTTATTAACATAGTCAGCATCCAACCCACGGTCCGGTGTCTAAATCCTCACTCACTTCAATTAATTCATCTCTTGAATCAACATCCATCCTGGTCTTGCCCGATCTCTTGGACCCACATCTATACCAGTCTTCCTGGTATGCATCATATCCACGTTCGGGGCTATTAACACTTGCTCTCAATACTAATTTTGTGCCCTTCACTCAATGCTTAAGCTTTTGAGTATAGTAATTTTACGACCAAAGCAAATCTCAGGGTAAGTTAAATAAGTTTTTAATTTGCCTTCACTGTATGCAGTTGTGGGTGGCAGTGGGCATGAAGGAAGAAACCTAAAAGAGAATTCACAACAATCCTAGGTCCTTTCTTAAATATGAAACAATAAAGGCCCTCTATTTTCCCATCTGTGCTTTCCGGATTTTGTATTGAACGAGTGACTTGCATATCTGTGTGTGTATGTGTATCCTTGCATGTATTACCGGTGCTTGTATGTTCATCTTTTGGTTTCAGCATGATTTCAGTATGTATTGATAAGAAGTAACAGAAATAAAGTGTTTCTGCAAGGTAGCTTACATCACCCTCCAGTGCCAGATGTTTAAGTAAGAGAAACGTTTGCTCATTTTCCTCCAAATTGTCAAGAACAGCCAACCAGATCTGTGAAGCAAGCTCATGTGCCATGTCTCTTGATTTGCCACAAGCAATAAACTGATCTGCCAAAACTCAAAGGACAGTGTGGTATTCAAAATGGTTAAACTCTTCAGGACAAAAATTAGTTCTATCATAATAATAATATGAAAGCAATAGGTCACATACATTCAAGTAAATCATGATTCTCAATTTCATCACTTCTACATATGGGTTGAATGCTAATTCCACAATGGAATTAATATGCAACAAATTTCTGGTTTAAATATTGCAAGGATAAATATACTCTTACCTTTGTCAATTGTACACAGTATATATACACATTTCACCAAGGAATATCCTTGAACAGGAACCTAACACAACTTGTAGAAGACTATAAATGTGCAAACAATCATGTAATATTGACATGGTGTATGTGCTAGAAGAAAAAAAACAACACAATATTGTAGACAAACCAAGCAGCATATAAACAGCTTGACTTTGTCTTGTGAAGATGCTCAATTGAGACAGTTCATTAAACAGTCAAGCTCAAACCTAAACTCTAAGCTTGATTAATGTCTTAAAAATCAGCATTTTATATCAGAGAGGATAATTATTAATCCAGCATAATCAAATACCCAACAAACTTTGAACATATGACACTGAATAAATATGCATTATTAGTATAAAAATATAGTTTTTATTCAATTTATGGCATTTTTTTTTAGGTTTCCACACACCTAAACCCTACCCCACCCCACCCTACGCATAGGAAGCAGAAATAAATAAAAGAAATTCCCCCTTGCAGGTTGATGTGAGGGGGGGTCGATCCTTATCTTTTTGCTTCCACGGAAAGTGGCCAAACTAATTACGCTGTCCCCTTATGGAAAAATAAAAATATAGTTATTTCAAGAAAAACGCTGCAATTTTCTAATCATATAATTTTGCTTTCTATGCAAAGTTGTTTTTGCCTCACAAGCAGACATCTGGTCCACCTTTGTACTTTTTTTTTCACACGATAATATATTGTTCTGTTTCCTATCACCTCACCCCACCCAAGAACAAAAGAGAGTATGCATTCAAAAATCTGATGGATCAAGCTGCAGCATATTGTGAGCTTGAATCAAGCTGAAACTCACTTCAAATACAAATGGAGCAAACTTAAGTTAAGAACACATAATTCGACTTAACACTTTTATGGTTATAATAATATGTATCATAAGTAACAACATAAAATTATTAGACAAAAGCCAGTGCAGGCCAAAATAATCATATACCATTGGTACCTTAGTATACAGATTGTCTATTCATCCTCATCAGAGAACACATAATGCCAACAAACTAGAAACAGGAAAAAAAAGGAAGTGGAGAACATACCAATAATTGTTCCATGCAGTACTCCTGAAGGAAGTGGCAAGGTTGAGACTTCGAGTTGCTCTTTCAAAAACAGATAAGTATGGCCCACAACCTCATCCATCTCACCATCAAGGGAAAACATGTGTTTATTAATGTATAAAGCTATGTATCTCCTGAAAACAGAATATGAGACTTAGAATAGCACTATGCTGGCAACCATTATAACTTTAATTGTGAAAAGAAGAGACTAATTTATAATATACTTACATAATTGAAACCCAATTTAATGTAAAGATCTTGCAAATAGAGCATTCAATACCCCCAAAAAAAGTATTTCGGATGTTCTTATCTTTTTGTTTAGTTATGAAGACTTCATTTCATATCTAGTAACATTTATCCAGAGTGCACATCCTTGAAAACTGAAACAAATTTTCAGCTACATAGAAAAGCCAATTTGTCAGGCCAAGATGGCATGAAGGAAGAAAATGTTTAGATTTTACCTTTTGCTTAATCCTTGAGGAATAGGCCCAGGCCACCTTTTAGCTTGGCCAGCCAAGGGAAAAGTCCTGTTAAGAGCAGCTTGCCACAAGCATTCTCCTCGAAACAGATTAGCCCACTGCTTTTTAACACAAGATATTTGAGCCCACTCATAAACAGGGGCTCGGATAAAAATTTCTATCAGAAGATGATGGGGAAGCTTTCCAATTGAGCTATCAGCTGATGTCAAAGTGTCATTACCATTATTATCAGTCATTCCAATCCTGAAAGGCAAGTATCAAAAAGTTCAGAAGTTATTTATTTGTTTTTTTCAAAAGACAACTGTTAGAAGTAACAAGAAAAACAAATGCAGAATGAATACAAATGTTGAAGCAATCAGCATTTGAAGAAGGCCAGATAAAATGCATTAGACAAACTAAGAAATGAAGAAATTTTATTCCCTAGATTAGAAAATTATACATGACACCAGAGAAGGTTCTGACAAAGATTTGAAAAACTCAGTTCTTGTATCAATGGTTAACCAAACTAGGAAAACTAAGAGAAGTTGAGGATTTACAAAAATTCTAACGGTTTATAAAGTGGACTACTCTCAGAAAGTTTCACAAGCCATCAATTCCTTCAGCTTTCAGCCTTTGATTCTTCAGAAAGAATTTTCTGGCTATGTAACTAATTTCAATGTGGTCACAACATGAAAGCTACTCCATTTATCCATGCCGTAACAGTCATTCTCAATATGAGTTGAAAATTTTAAATTAAACATTAATACAGTTTTTAAAAAATTTTATTCATATTTTTCCTCGTAATGAGCTGATCTTCAGGAAATAGAGTAACTATGATTTGCAATAAGCCCATCGAGTTCTATAGCAAATGCTGCAAAAGCAATTAACATATAATTGTGTGACCAGTTATTCACTATGAGCCAACGACTGCAAGATTGGTTACTGAGAATTGGAATTAGTTCACAGATATGTGGCTCAATTGTTGATAAAATCACATAAAAATACAACTGGAGGTCTCAATTTTCACAAGAAATCTAGTTGCACCCCCCAAAAAAATCATCAAATTCAACTGCAACAGGTTCAATACTGATAAATTAAAAAAGAAGAATTTTCACTGATTACAAAAGAAACTTTAGGAAATATTTCTAGCTCAAGCAGTGAAAATTAGAAACAGAATCACAAGACCTAACAGAAGCTATCTCTTCCAATAGTGTTCCGAAAAATCAAAATGGGTAGTGACCTAAAAGTGGAACTAAAATATGCTGTGACAAGGAATTTAAGAAATGATGGATTCGTGGTGTTTATACAAAATACTAAGAAATTGAAGATGAAACCAAATATAAATAAGATGGGCATGCACTGTTCTCAATGTTTATTATCTGCAATGAAGCAAAAAACGCACAATCGTGATACAAGCTGAAAACTTCTATTCACTACAGATGGCAATACAGAGCACAGCAAGGGCCAAAGAGGAAAAAAGCGAAAAAGAAGATGACTGTGAATGACAGTAAGCAGTTGGCTTTGAACCTTTCTTAACCTAAACACTAACAATACTCAAACTTCCTACTTTCAGAGCTTCTTTTGATCTAAAATTCTATGATTGCACATCAAAGAAAGCAATAACACAGTAGAAACAGCCAAAACAAAACACACAAGCTAACTTATCCATCATCAAAAAAAGCTCATTAAGTTCAAAGGAGCATTTAAATAATTAAATAAGACACCAAACCCATGCTTAATTTGATCAAAATAAGCTGAAAATTATCAACACGACCACCTAAAACACTTCAAAATCTAGTTGTATTTCATCATAATCTATATAAATTTAACTAAATTATGACCCAATAACATAGTCTCTTTCTTCTCCTTCTTCTTCTTTTTCTCTTTCTTCTTCTTCTTCTCCCAATTCGGCACACACAACCCATACCCACCTATTTTCGACGTATGAACATGAAAAAAATATCAAAAGGAAGAGAATTGAACACGAATAGTCATATTTTACCTGGGAAAAAAAGAATTTCTAAAATCCAGAAAACAACACCGTGTTTCAGTTTAGAGCTGAGAATTGACAGTGCATGGAGAGAGTCAGAGAGCGAGAGAGCGCAGTCGAAGTCTAGAAGCTGATGTACTCAGGGTCTTAATTTTCAGAGAAAATAATTAGATAATAAGCAACAATAATATAATATAATGAAATATTAGATCGAAAATTTCATTAGATATTCTTTTCTTTTCTTTTTCAAAGAGAGAAATTTGGTACCTAACCATAACGTTTGTCAAGCCAACCGGAAGTTTGAGTTAAGCTTGCCAAATTAATGTAATATTTGTACTTAGTTAATAAATTATTTGCAATGTTCAAGTCTAATTATATATTAAAAAAATAAATTTATTATGATGCATTGTCAATTATACGTTCCAATTCGTTGATAGTATATATGATAATCGTCATATATTTTTAATGTGTATCCAATCATATATAATATTTCCTGTAAATTTGTAAAATATTTATCAAAAATCTATTCTAAAGATTATCTACTAAACACTTCTAATATAATTACCACCAAATATCCAAACTTCAAATAAATTATTCAAGAGGTCTCAAACATTTATTCAATTATCAATGTACTCAGTAATTCATAAAAATACTCATAAAAATATAAATATGTGAGATTCAATACATCCTGAAAATATTTAATACATTTCTTTTTGCCATTCATAAAAGTCTTATAAACAAAAAAAATGAAAATTTGACACCAATGGACTAAAGACCAAGTAGGGTGAGTCGACATAACTTATATCTGAAGCTCTTAACTGATGGAGCTATCACCACCAGACCAAAAAGATAATCTTTCTCGTGCCCTGAAACTGGAGAGTGAGGGGATGGGTATGCGAAAGTATATTTCGTGAGTGAATAATAATAAACATAAATAAATAATTATTTATTAATACCAAATAAAGCACATTTAAAATATCTTAAAGAGTTCTATAAAAACAACATTATTTCTTTTAGTTTAAAACTTCAAAAACATATAGTGAAAATTATTGGGCTGGCTGCCTTTCTCGGAGATTACCCTGGTCCTAGGCATCCCGAGACCGTCAGTGAATTTTATATGCAGATAAAACATGTTATTTTATAAAAATAGATTTAAATGTAAGAAATAAAATATGCAGGGGTTTTCAGAAAATATGCTCACCACTGACGTTTGCCTCGAGTAGCCACGGGGTGACGTCCGTGACTAACTCAACGAGACTCATAGGTAGTCAATCACATCTCCCTCACAATATCACAATCATCATACAACAGGACCACCTGTACAGCCTCCACTCACCTAGGCGACCTCTCTCCCAGGCCGTCCCTAAACTACCATCTTAGTACTCACCTGGGGTCCACATCCCAGTGAACTCTTCCCAGGCTACCACGCTTTAGCTACAGTAAATAATCCGGCTCACAAGACCGTTATCACCAATGTATATATCAAATCTGGCCATTTGGTCTAACATCATATAATCATCATAAAACATGGCCTTTAGGCCGTAGTATCACATAACAAATATAATCTTGGCCCTCCTGCTATATCATCATATAAAAATTATACAGGTATGCCAAAACATTTCAAATCCATCACAAGGCTATATGAAAACATATTAATAGAAGCATTTTCTCATAAATCACTATATTGAGCAAATTCATTTGTAAAACATTCACATTTCATTGAAATCATAAAAGTAAGATTGAAAATAAATAGCAAAAGTAGAAAATAGTCCACTCACTGTTTAGGGAGGGTCTATACTCCCTAATTTCTCTCGTTCCTCAATGTGTCATGCGGATACCTCACTTCCATATCATTGCCTAAACACAAGTATTCAAATATATCAATATACTTCCAATATATGTATGCATTCAAATACGTGCAATGCATGCTAGTCCCGGGTTTCTTAAAGTCGGATAAAAACATAAAATCGTTCAAAACCCTTATTATTCGACTAATTACCCAAATATAAGTGACATGGACCCATATTACAGCTAAACTAATACATTTCGGTTCATTTTCAAGAGTATGACAAATGGATCTCACATGTCTGTCATAACAGTAACTCCGATTATTGTTTATGTTGACCCATTTTCTCTAAATTCTTATTTCTAACTCCCTCGACTCTATTACAACTCAAATAACGTTTAAAAACTAGAATACGAGTGATAAATCTACGAAAATTAATACGAATATACAGTAAAACCCATACGATAAAAATTGGCTAAAATAAAAAATAGATTACACAGACAAACTAGAAATGATACTACGAACCTCATGGTAATGTTGGTTTACTCCAGTTTGACCTTAAACCTGAAAACCCCCAAAAATACAAGTCGAAACAATAGCTCCTCTCTTTCATTTCTGCGCTCATAGAGGGTGTAATGCATATAATATGGTAAATTAAAAAGAAATTAAAAAAAATCATAAAAATGGGATGTTGGGCTTCAATGGTAGAGAAGAAAACATGAGGAAGAGGAAGAGAAGAGAAGAAAAGGAAACCATAAAAATGAAGGGAGATAACCTCTATTTATAGAAAAAGGATAAAATTACCATTTTGTCTTTAAGTTTTCTTAAAGAGAAGCTTCTAGAAGAGGGCAATTTTGTCATTTCACGTTGATTCGATCGAACAAATTGGGGGATTCGTTTGAACGAATATGGATTCGATCGAACGAACCAAGTTTCGGTCCAAGGAATCTAGCACTTTCGAAGTGAGAGAGCTCCCCAAATTTTTCATTCGAACGTTCAAGCATTCGTTCGAACGACACCATCGATTAAGCCGAACGAATCACCATTTGATCGAACAAATCTGGGACCAAAATCTTCCAGAGAGTTTCCCTAAATTTCGTCCAAAGGTTTCACCATTCGTTCGAATAAAATTTTCTATTTGTTCAAACGAATTACACATTCGTCTAAATGGATCTAGGTTCAGGAGTTCGTTCGAACGGTTGATCCCATTTGTTCGAACAAATTGCACACTTTCTCTTAAATCCTTTTCTTAATTGAAAAAAATCACCGGTGTCCTAGAGTTTACACTCTCAAGCTCTTCCAAGTCAACAATAAAACTCAATTATAACCCCAAAACCATACTGACAAACCATCGATATGCATGAGAGATGCAAATGCATGAACAAAAGATGCATAAAAACACGCTTATACCCTCGAGATCTAAATATGGGTGTCACATTCACCACTAAACAGAGCTTAAAGTCTCTGAAAGATAAAGAGAATACTTTACATATAGATATTTAGGTTCTAATGTACTTTTGTAGATTCTTTCTTTTAACAATGTAAAACAGAATGAGTTGTAATAAAATTCTCTTCTTTTCACATTGAATTTTCTATTTATATTTCTGTTCTTATACTTAGATAAGTATCTTTTACATAAATACCTATTTGTACTTGAACAAACTTAAAACATATTGAGTAATAAAAGTTATTCAAATGTATATACTTATATCAGAATAGTTAATTGAGATAAAGTACTCAACAAATATTTCATCAAACATAGTGGTCAGGTTAGCTTTAACTAATATCAAAGTAGTTAACTAAAATAAATTACTTAGTGGATATTTTATCAAATATAAAGGTCAGATTAACATCAAAATAACTTATTTATAAACAAAGTAATCATAATAATTTTACTGACCTCATTACTTGTAAACATAAATTGCCTTAGACATAGATAAGAAATAATAAACTCATCTGATTAACTACCCGTTAAGAAAAACAGAAATGTAGAATAGAGTCATAATTATCATAAGTCTCGGGTCAGGTACTATATAGTCTAGGAAAAAAAAGTTGTTTTTAACAAGTAGCTTGAATAAGTAACTTTAATAAGTAGTTTGAACAAGTAGAGAAGAATATTCAACAGTTAAAAATATAGAGACTGAGCATTTATAAAATACTTTAAAGAATAATAAAGATTCCATCTCTTTAAAGAATGGATGTATAAAACACTGAGTGTCTGGTTACGGATAATACAATTTCAGTTTCTCAACGTTCCAGGGTTTTTTGACTCGGACTTCACTCAAGGTTTCTAACTTATAGATCCCAAGTATGAGAACTTAAGTGATCTTCTATGGTCCTTCCTAGTTGGCATCGAAAACCCCTTCACTAAAGTGTCTGATATTGATTGTTACTCGTCTGAGGACTAAGTCTTCTCTTTGAAAGATCCAGTTTCTGACCTTTTTATTATAATACCGAGCTATTTTCTACTGATGGACTGCCACTCTTATTGCAGCCTCATCTCGTTTTTCTCTAACATATCCAAGTCTAGCCTTTTACTCAACTCATTCTTTTCTTCATCATAATTTTGTACTCGGAAGATTGGGATGTCAATTTCAACTGGAACAATAGCTTCACACCCGAAAGCCAAAGAAATAGGGACTCTCTTATAGTAACTCTAGGGGTAATTCTATAAGCCTATAGCATATCGGGTAACTTGTCAACTCAAGCTCTTTTATACTCCCCAAATTTTTTTCAAGGCTTTCTTGACTATTTTGTTAGCAACTTCAACTTATCCATTAGCTTGAGGATGAGCCGGGGTTATGAATATGAGGTATATATCAAAATCCAAATAGAATTCTCATAATTTGACATTGCCAAATTATTTTCTACTATCAACCACCAATATTTGTGGAACCCCGAAACGATACATCACATTCTACTTTACAAAGTTGTTATCTTTCTTTCAATTATGCTAGGCAGAGACTTGGCTTCTACCCATTTTATAAAATAATCAATGACCACTATTATATATTTAGTATTAGCTCGAACAGAAGGTAATAGTCCGATTAGATCCAAATTTCACTAAGAAAAGGGTCAAGAACCGAAAAGGTAAGAGAGTTCTTTTAGTGTCTGTCTTATAATATCACCTTGAATTTGGCATTCATGATAGGACTTAATAGTTTGAGAAGTATCTCGTAAGATTGTAGGTCAATAATAACCATGTCATATGATTTTATATATAAGAGCATAAGCCCTACCGTACTTTTGCATATCCTACCATGGACTTCTTTTAAAACTTTTCTTGCTTCATCTGGTCTTAAGCATTTCAAATATGGTAGACTAAAGCCACGTTTAGACAATATATTATCAATAACAACGTACCTAGCCGATCTATTTTTTTATCTTTCTTGCTTTATTTCTGTTTGCTAATAGCTCTTTATGTTAGATGTAGGATTTTAGTTCTTTCATTCACGTAAAATCGGGAGTTTTTTGCATTTTAGTCACGTAATCATTCTTCAAATCTACACTTCTTTGTATCAGGACTTCTATAGGTACTGAAGCAGAAGCTTTTCCTTTGAAAGTGGATGCCAATCTTATTAAGACATTAGCTCTAGAGTTCTCTGCCTTGGAAAGCTACTTTACTATAACTTCTTTGAACATCTCCAAGAGTTTTCTGATCTAGCTTAAATAAGCCTGCATGTCCTCTCGAGCCTAAAATTATCTATTGATCTGATTGACAATTAATCAAGAATTACTATTTATGTTCACGGTTGAGGCTCCTAAAGCCTGAGCGAGCTTGATTCCAGTTATTAATGCTTTATACTCGGCTTTATTATTGGTCACCTTAAAATTAAACTTCAGAGAATACATAACCTCAATACTATTAGATCTTCTCAAAATTACGTTACCTCCACTCTCTGAATATTAGAGGCGTCATCAATGTATAATTGTCAGAACTCTTTTGGACACTCGGTTCAAGAATATTGACCTCATCTCGATTGTGAATGGCTTTCAAGACCTATAATATAGCTAGCTATTCTACTATTGTTCTCTCCGCAATAAAATCTGCTAATGTATGTCTTTTAATGGCCTCGAGGCTTGTAATCAATATCATACCACTGAATTCGATCGACCATTTCACCAATCGTTCTAACAAATTAGGTTTATGAAAGATTTGTCTCAATGACTGATCTGTCATCATAACTATTTGATGTACCTGAAAGTAAGGATATTACTTTCTTGCGACGGTAACAAGTAAGAAAGCAAACTTCTCTGTTAAAGAGTATCTCATCTCGACATCTAGTAGAACTTTACTTATATAATAAACGGGTCTCTGTACCTTCTTAGCATCTTCTTTAACTAAGATATAGCTTACCAAATGGTCGCTGATACCTAAATACAGGTGCAGAATGTCTTCCTTTTCAGGACTAATCAGGTGTGGAATACGAGCCAAATATTCTTTAAGCTACTTAAAACTTTATTCATAGTTCTCGTTCCACTCTATTTTCTTTCCTTTTCTCCTTTTCTCATATATAGCTTTAGAAACGAACCTGTTTAAAGTAGCTAGTCTCCCTGGCAGGCTTTATAATTCCTTCATTATAGTTGGGGGCTTCAGATCTATAATAGCCCTTACCTTCTGCGGGTTGGCTTTGATTCCTCACTCACTAATAATATAAACGAGGAATTTTTCAGTAACAACTTCGAAAGAAAACTTCTCAGGGTTCAGTTTCATATTATACTTCTTCAGATAAGAGAAAGTTTCCTTCAGATGTTAGGTATGGCCAGAAGCCTTCACAGACTTTGTAATCATATCATTTATGTACACCTTTATTGTTAACCTAATTAAGGGCTTGAAGATCCTATTAACCAACCTTTGAAATATTGCCCTAGTATTTTTTGAACCAAAGGACATGACTTTAAAATAGTATAGGTCTTGATCTATGACAAAGGTAGTTTTGTCTTGGTCGGGCTCATGCATCTTGATTTGATTATAACCCAAGAAAATATCCATAAAACTTAGAAGCTCGTGTCCTGTTATAGAATTCACTAGCTGGTCAATTTTTGATAATGAAAAGCTATCTTTTGGGTATGCTTTATTGAGATCAGTGAAATCTACACACATTTTTCATTTTTCATTAACCTTCTTTACCATTAACAAATTGGCAATCCACTTGGGATAATATGCTTCTTTTATATTTCAGCTTTCAGGAGTTTGTCTACTTTTATTCTAATATCTTCTCTACACTCAACATTGAATGTTCTTCTCTACTAGACCACAGGTTTAAATTTAGGTTCCACGATAGGTGGTGAGAGATGATCCGAGTGCATATTCTTGGTATATCTTTATATGACCATATAAACACGTCTATATTTTACCTCAGCACTTTTATTAGGCATGTTTTCTACTTGACTATCAAATTTGACCGGATCTTCACCGTTCTTTCGGGTCTTTCGTCATCTAATGCTATAATTGTTATTTCTTTTATCGATTCAACAGCTGACGATTTATTTTGTTACCTTGTTCTTTCGTCTAGATTTTGTAGTATTTTTTCTTGTTGAGCGTCTTCTCTCTACTCTATTGTCGTCTCTTTTAGTGAATGCTTATGGATGCAGTAAGAGTTTCTTAAAGCAGTTGCAAAATATGATCTAGACTCTTTCTGGCTTCTCTATACTATTCTAACTCCATCTCTTACTCTGAATTTGAACTTTAAATAATGAATACTCTCTACTATCTTAGTAGATCTAAGGAAAGGTCTTCCAAAAATGATAGAATACAGTATTTTAAGATCCACAACTTGAAGTTTCACCATCGTAGTTTTTTGATACAGCCCATCACCTATCGTTATCAATAGTAACATCGTTCTTAAGAGGTATACATAAGATTTTCCAAATCCATGTAAAGCAGTCTTGGTAAGCCTTAATTTAAGGTTTTTGATACCCAAAGAATATAAGGTTTTCTTGAAAATAATATCGATTGAACTTCTGATATCGATCAATATTCTATCGATTTGAGATATTTCAACAGTTAATATTACAATCAAGGCATCATCGTGTGGATAGTGGACTCCACATTCATCTTCATCTGTAAATATTATTGGAATAGAGGCTACTTTTGATCTCTTCTTAGCACATACATTCATCACATATGTCTCAACTATTGAATTTGATAGAGAATATCGTGATTAATTCTTCTGATCCTTATTTGAATTTTCAGTTAAGGTAGGGCCTCCTATGATTACCATTGTATAATGGCTTGCCTTATTCTATCTCTAATTTTGCCAAGAATCCTGAAACCTGTCATCATTTCTTGTTATAAACTCGATTAGATAATTATTTCTGATAAAGACTTTGACCTGATCTTGTCGATCAAAACATTCATTAGTGAGGTGCCCCATATCCTGATGAAATTAACCGAATTTGTTCTTTGTATTTTCTTTCGACTTCAACTTAACTGGATAGGGATCTAACAAGAGAGTTCTCTATCTCTTGATGAATGGACTTAACATTTTTGCCTTAGGGCGTCCTTTCTCACTATTTATTTCCTCGACAAACTTCCTCACCAAGGTTTCAATGTCTTTTTTCTCGGTAATGGCATCCCAATTTTTCTCTCGATGTGAATGATGTTGCCTAGAGGCTTCATACTCTATTTTACATTTTTACTCAAGAACTCTTCTCATATCATCAGGGTGTAAATTGCTTTCGTGAAATATTTTATGATTAATTTATGAACTCTAAGAGAAATGAGTAGATTCATAGTGACGTCTTTTATAAATTCTGAAAGACTCACTGTCACACCCCAAACCGTGGGGCCCATCTGTGACAGACGCCACAGACCTCCAGGGTGTACTCGATCACACAGAATACCCCCTGTAGATCTGTAAGGCATTCATA
>JAVXUL010000011.1:6081779-6097713 GCA_035590515.1 Trichilia minutiflora | reverse complement strand
CAAGATTAATATTAAATCTTTCACACAGCATATGAACAAATTCAGTATAACTGATATTTGTATCCACACAAAAAGGCATTGTTGATCTACCAGTATATACCTCATCACCATCTGTGGTGGGTTCCCATGAACCTCCATTTCGAACGAGAATCAGTAATGTTTCGCTCATAACTATAATAGAATGAATAAGAAATTGAGTTTGTTAGTTATACAGTAAATAAGGACTCAAAAATTAATTATTGAAATAATTAATTAAATAATATAACTATTTCATAATTAATTTTAATTATTTTCTTCTCTTTATTTATGTCTTCGTAAAATTTATTATATCCATTATTTAATTTCTAAAATAAAAATTTTATTTATTCAATTTAAAAAATAAAAACTATAAAAGGACTAAAAATTTTATTACTAAAATAATTAATTAAATAATATTTTATTTTATAATTAGGAATTTTTTTATTTATGTATATTTTTGTCGAATTTATTTTAATTATTTAATTAAAAAATCTTATTTATTATTCTAAAAAATTTAGACTACGAGGATTAAAAAATTCATCACTGAAATAATTATTTAAATAATATTATTATTTTATTATTATAAATTATTTTTTTCTATTTATTTATATTTTAATTCAATTTATTTTAATTTATAAAATAAAAAATTTTATAATTACCTCTATAAATACATAAAAACTACATAAATTATATTTATAAATAAAATAAATAAATAAATTATTATTAATATATTATAAAAAATTTAATTAATTAATTAAATAAATTAAAATATTTATAAATAAAATAAATAAAAGGTCTTGGCGCCATCAGTGAGCCATCGGGAGAACATTGCACTCCCAATCAGCACGTCATTGGGAGTGCATTGCACTCTGATTGCACGTTGATGGTATAAAATGCTATCCAGTCCTCTACACAAATCAATTTTTCAGAAATAAAAATCATCCAAACAAATTTAATTTAAACACAAATGCAATATAACATTAACATAATTAATATAACGAAACAAATTTAATTTATATATCTTAATAATATAAATTTACCGATATGTCTGATTTTCTAAGATTTGAGAGAAAAAAAATTGTTCTGAACGTTAAAGTTAAAATACGGTAGAAGTGATTCGGTTCTGAATTTTAAAATAGTAATTCGGATAATTTTTTATTAAAAATTTTTAACGCGGATATTTTTGAAATCAAGTTAATTCCCTTCTTATAAACATCACTTCGAAAAGGTCGTATTTCACCAATTTCCAGCCAAAATAGATAGATTGAAGAAAAAGTTCATGGCAGATAAGAACTACGAATTGAATTACAGACTCTAGAAGAAAAGAAATGAGCCATGAATGTTGCCCTGGCAAAATGGAGGACTGGAGAGCTAAAACAAGCTCTAAAATTCGTGGTTTCAAGCTCAGAAACCAAGCTAGATCCCTCTACTTTCATGCCACTACTACAGTTTTGCATCCAAGCAAAAGCTGAGAAACAAGCTCATTCCATTCATTCCCACGTTATAACAGATGGGTATGAATCTAACGCGAATTTAAGCACCAAACTGATCTTACTTTATGTGAAAGTTGGTGACATAGTTTCAGCGCGGAAAGTGTTTGATAGAATGCCTGAGAGAAGTGTTGTGTCGTGGACAGCAATGGTTTCTGGGTATACCCAGCATGGATATGATGAGTGTGCTTTGCTGGTGTTTTTGGCCATGCGCAGAGCTGGTGTTAGGGCTAATCAGTTCACCTATGGTAGTGCATTGAGGGCGTGTACTAGGATGAGGTGGTTGCAGGGTGGGATGATGATACAAGGGTGTGTTGAGAAAGGAAGGTTTATTGAGAACTTGTTTGTGAAGAGCGCATTGCTTGACTTGTATGTGAAGTGTGGAAGGATTGAGGATGGGTGCTTTTTGTTTGAGACAATGGAAGGAAAGGACGTAGTTTCTTGGAATGCCATGATTGGTGGACTTGCTTTTCAAGGTTTTAACGATGATTCATTTCGGTTGTTTCAATCAATGATGAGAGAAGGTACTGCTCTTAGGTTGTCGAAATTTTCTATATTTGTACGTCCTACATAAATGACAAAAGTTCACTCACTAGTACAAGGTTTTCCCATTTCTTGTACATTTCAGCCCTATTTTTAAAGTCAAATTTAGTCCTTGAATCTAGAAAATAATAACTTATGACACTGACTTGCAAGAGTAAAGTTATGTTCGGATAATGTGTTTTGAAGAGCTATCATGCATGTTTCAAGAAAATACATCTTGTATGGAGGACAGATAATTCCATACCTTTAGAAGCTCTATGGCCTACTTTTTAATCTTTAAACAGGATAATTTTGGGGGGCACTTGTATTTAATTATAAGTTCAAAATCATTGTGTAATTTTGTGAGTTGAGCTCATTGAGTCTAAATTTGAAGCAAAAATATCAGATATCTCCCTCTAAATCTTATTAAGTACTTCTGTGAATATATATTGGTTATGTGTTGCTATTACACAATACAAAAGCATGGATTATTTGCTCTGAAGTTTGCCATATTTATTTTATCCTTATTCATTATTCCTTCTTGGAAAGAATGCTGACATTCTTAATGGTGTGTGAATTCTTTTGAGATTTATTAGAAAATAACATCTTTTGCCCTCCTCTTTTTGTCCCTTCTTTTCTTAGGGGAAAACCTCTGTCTTGTTGCATGCTTGAAATTTTGATCAATAGCTTTTATCTATGAACTCTTTATGCCAGTGTTTAAATGCTAAACTTTGGTAGGAATGATCCCTGATTGCTTCACCTTCGGGAGTGTTTTAAGAGCATCTGTTGGTGGTACTGGTCTTGCAAAGGTCAGCCAAATTCATGGTTTGAGTATCAAACTTGGTTTTGCATCATCTAACATGTTGACTGGATCACTAATTGATACTTATGCAAAATGTGGAAGCGTAAGAAGTGCTTATCTATTGTACAAAAATATGCTAAAGAAAGATATTATATCTTGCACCGCATTGATTACTGGGTTTGCTCGTGCAAGTAACTATAGTAGAGAGGCTTTTGATCTCTTCAAAGAAATGATTATAAATAAATTGGGTATTGATGATGTTATATTATGCTTTATGTTTAACATATGTGCCAATGCCGCATCACTGAGCTTGGGAAGACAAATTCATGCTCTTACTTTAAAATATCAACCGAGCCATGATACAGCTGTAGGAAATGCTCTCATAGATATGTATGCAAAATCTGGAGTAATTGAAGATGCTAGCCGTGCTTTTGATGAGATGGGGGAGAGAAATGTGATTTCCTGGACATCCTTGATTGCTGGATATGGGAAGCATGGCTATGGACAGAAAGCAATTGCACTATACCAGAAAATGGAACGTGAAGGGTTGGTGCCAAATGATGTTACATTCTTATCTTTGCTATTTGCTTGTAGTCATACTGGATTGATTGGTGAAGGATGGAAATTATTCTATAATATGATTAGCAAATACAAAATTTTGCCACGAGCTGAGCATTTTTCTTGCATGGTAGATTTGTTTGCACGCAGAGGTCAATTAGAATCAGCTTATAGTATGATATGTAAGATGAATATTAAGCCTACTGCATCACTTTGGAGCACCATTCTTGGGGCATGTAGTATCTATGGCAATACGTCTCTTGGAGAAGTGGCTGCCATGAATCTTTTCAACATGGAACCTGAGAAGTCAGTTAACTATGTTGTTTTATCAAACATATACGCTGCAGCTGGTGCATGGGATAATGCATGGAAAACACGGAAGCTAATGGAAGAGGAAAGCTTAAGAAAGAGCCCAGCATATAGCTTTTTGCAGTCTACAAAGAAGAAGAATTTGCTTTTAGAGCCTTGGTGAAAAGCCGCAACTGTCTTAATTTGGTATTCTTCTAAGATTTGAACTAGGATTCGAAGAAACATGTTCCTTTGGTGCTATGAGAGATCGGGGAAATGATTTTTGTCAGTCTGTTTTAGAGACAATGTGGCTGATTAATTTCTTCTTGGTTTAGATTTGCATACTTTCAAGCTTTTGAAGGTTAAGGTATATACCGTTACCTTAGATTTTCCATGCTTGTATTACTGCTTGAAGCTTCATGTTTCTATGAAAATATATCTGATAGGTAAAGGGCTTTGAGCAACTCAAGGCTTGAGAGTGTAACCTGTTTGTCTTTATTACTATGGTAAGAGGAGTGTCCAGTATGGATATGGCTACCAATTGTCACAGCCCACCGGTTACTAGGTTAACCTTGGTGTGGTGTGTAAGTTGCAAACTAGGTGTACTAGGTAACTTGCAGCGGTAATGCCATTTCAATGTGTCTTAACGATTTGTTTACCGCTTTCTCTCTTGATCTTGATGGATGATTCTAGTTGGGTGCTTATTCAGTTTTTACATGCATGAAGACTCTCTGTTTTGCTTCCAGCTTTGTTAGACTTTTCATTTGGTGTGTGCTGGCTGAAGAGGACCACCACCACCAATAGAAGTCAATGGAAGGACGCTTCATTGCTTGACATCAGCATTCATTTTGATTCCATGTTGAAGTATCAGACTTGAATGTTTTTACTAATTACAAATAAGGTACCTATAATTTTAAAAAACTCTTTGTTTACTTTATTATTATTTTGGTTCCGATTGGCTCTATGTTTTTTTTTCTTTTTTCCTTCTTTTTTTTTTTTTTAAATACATACTTGTTAGAAGTGTCATCATGACCTATGTTTCCAGTCAGTAAAATTTGAATTGTTTTTAATCATGTTTAATTGATTCACCACTTAATAATAGCAGCCACAAATACATTATGTGTGCATCTCTAGTTTATTTTAGTTTGACCTTACAAGTTACAAACTTTTAAAATATAAGTTTCTTATGGTTGTATCATACTGAGTTCAAGATAACCAGCTGTAAAACAATATGGTCTTTCAATGCAATAAAAATCGTATATATTTTTTTAAAATTATTTAGAAGCTCTGGCAATCTTAAATTACTGTGCGATGCAATCCCTGTCTGGGTGCTTTGGTTTTATTTTGTTACCTTGTCTAACTTCATTTACCTTTTGACTTCATCTTTGATTCTCCAGAGCTGCTGTGTTGAGTCTTAAACTAACACTAATCCTTGTTTTCAATTCTTTCAAAATTGAGACTTATCTTAATTTAAAGCTTAATCCCTAACATTAACCATAAATTATCTTAATATTCTAGTGCAAAAGATATTTCAGGTTAATACGCTTACCTTTTAATAAACAAATAAAAGAAGTCCCTATTGTTCTGTTGATGTTATCTGCAGAGTCGAATAGTTTTACCCTGTGATAGCTTTGCTGCCTTGAGAGTTTTAGCTAAATGTTTACTTTTTTGTTTTTTGTTTAGAGCTAAGGGACTGATTATCAAGAGGGTAGTCAATGTTTGTAATCTCATGTTTGCATCTAGGTTGAATGCTTTTATGGTTACAATTGAATTCATAATTCATTGAGTTGTTGCACTTTTCCTTTTTGCCCTTTGCCCTTCTGATTTGGGGGCTTCATTTGGAACACTTATAACCTCAAGGTTTGTTTTGTGTTCCATTTTTATCTTAATTATTATCATTTTTTTATTTTTATTTTCATGTAGAATAAATGTTTGGCTTGTAAAATTGTGAGACTAACACTTGCTGTGCAGCTGATGCGGGAGAGGAATTTCTAAGAAGACGAACTTTTAAATGAGCTTAATTTCTATAGAGCTCTATGGAAATTACCTTTACCATTCTTCACTATTACAGTGTTTTGGATAGAGAATAAATCTCTTGTTCCTTATAATGAGGATAGCCAATGCCATTTATTTGGATTCCTTGTGTTACTTTCAATAATCTTGTTCAGCAAAAAGGATTAGATGCATAGCTTCAAAGAGTTTAGCCTTTGAAGATTTTGGCCTACACAATTATTCATTTGAGCTTATAGTAGGAAAATTTATTCGTGCTTTCTGCCCCACCCTTCATAGCGGCAGGGAAAATGATGTTGTTCAAAGATGTCTTCATGGTATGTGGTAATAACCTTATTCTATACCGTGGAAGGTTGGTTTGATTTTCTTCTTGTTGATGATTATGTGGTTCATTTACTTGTCATTGTCATTTCTTGAGGTATGTTAGCATTAGCATAACCTTTGTGTAGTTTCAATCACACAAAAAATCTGACTTTAAAACCTGTAAAAAGAAAGCAAGGATAATGTGAATTGCAAGTTGTATTTTGTTGTTGTGTACCAAGATTATTGCAGGTTACTATCTTATGTATTAGTGACAAGATATCTTTTAGTAGGGGCATGCTTCATCTCCTAGGTGGTTTAGAAACTTGGCCAGTCCTGATGGTATGTGTATCCAGGTTGTGAATGCTGTTCTGCTTACCCTAAAACTTTTTCGGCCTAAAGAACATATCAAATTTTGCAATGTTACTTGTTTGTAAATGGGATATAGTTTGAGCCATTACCCAATCCCAAGTATCTCCTTAGAAGGTGAACAGAGATAGATGAAACTAGTTAGTCAGTTACTACTCAGAGGATAATGCCTTCGAGGCAATGATTATAAAACTCAGGCTCCTCTTTTTAAAGGTTATATTTAAATTTTAATAAACATGCTGTGGTTTGTGAAATTTTGTGCATGACTTGCATATTCTTGTGGTTTGGCTTCAACGACTGGTTATAAAAGAATATCATGGCAATAGTTCCAGTGAGGAGACCTATAGATGACGAAATATGTAATTTTTTTCTAGCCTAATGGCATTTGTTGTTGCAGGAAAGGTTCATTCTTTGAGCGGACCTTTACCCAGTGTGAAAGTACACAACATATTGTTTCGAAGATGCAAACTGTAGTAAATTGCAAATGTGATGATATTGTGGGATTGCAGATCTTAACTGATGAACTTTTGGAAATTTAAGTTTTATAGCTTGTCTGGAATAGTGTTCATGGATTCAACAGTTTATCAAAGGCTATTTCCCTGCTCATAATCCCAATGGAGCTATCTCCCGTGCAGCAAAGAACTTCTGCATTGAGAATAACAGTTCAACATTTGACATGCACGGTGAGGGTAATTCTTAAACAGGCTGCCTCAATTTTTTATCATGTTCCTCAGCAGGCTCTTCTTCCCTTGACAGTAATGATCACATGCAATTAACCTGAACCAAGGTGGGTTGTATGCTTATTTCTTTACATACAGCATTATAGTTTTATTTGGTTCAAGGATGAAAAATCTTATTAGATCTTCAACTCGTAATTTGTTCATTTAAGATGTGGGTTTTTTATTTTAAATTTTTTTTAATTTGGGTTCCTCAACCATGACTTTAATTCATGAGGACTTGAATTATGATGAAATAAATATCAATTAAAGATTTTATTTAGTATTGTAGTGTAATGACTTGTAAGTAATAAATATTTAATAAAATTTTTAAATATTAAATATTGAGATGAACAAATAAAAATTTTATTATAAAATGGTATTATTAATGTTGTTGCATGAAAAATTTTCTTCTAGCTCCAAATATTAGAATATACTTCCTCTTCTTATGTATTAGGGTTGCGATAATCTGAAAACACAAGGAATGATTTGGCAAAGCTGATGATATGGCAAAAACTTTCTTACACTTAAATTAGGAATTGTTCTTAGAAGAAAAAAATTAGGAAGAAAAAATGACAATAATTTAATAGTTTAATTTAGTGTGTTGTATCTTTTTTTTTTCCATGTCTTTTTATTGTCTTTTAAACTTAATTGTCATTATATTTCTCATAATTGTAACTATTTTGGATTCATAGAATTGTAATCCCTTACATGGGGAATAACTATTGAGTTAAAAAATCTCCCTTTATTAACAAAAAAATATTTTTCATATGGCCAAAATAACTGTTGTAGAAAAATTTCAGTGTTCAATGTTATAATCGAGATCTTTATTAATAGCAAGATTTTATTAAAGAAAGTTTTAAAGTTTGACGTTATCTCTGATACCTTCGTTAAGAATGAGAGGGGGTTAATTTATGAGGTCTTAAAGTTTGTCGTTATATGGGATCTTCATTTTTTAGACTTATTGATAAGGAGGTTTTGAGATTTAATATCATATCTGAAACCTTCATGAAAAGATAGGTTTTGAAGTTTAATGTTACATTTGAGATGTTTATTAGCGAGGAGGTTCTGGGATTTAATTTAATGTCTTCTTATTTAAGTAATCAGAATTTGATCAATATTTAAAATTTAAAACCAATTAATTTACGAGACTTTTGATTGTATATTCAAATTAGTAAGTTTTAAAATTATTTTATAATCACTTAATTTTTGATTTTATCTATAATATTTCTTTTAATATGGATAAATTTTTATTGGGTGTTGATTATACTATTAATTTTAAGACCTTGTATATTTCTCTAAAAAGTAATATTTTAATTTTACTTGCACAGCTCTCACAATTCCAAGAATAATCTACATGTTTATAGTTAAAACTAACAAAAGTGTGGGAAAGATTTTGTAACCCCATTAAACAATGGTCCTACAACTTCACAATTTTGTAATGTGGTCAAATCAATATCCTACAGTGACTCGTTTTACAATCTATCCCAAGAATATCTTATGCTAAGCACTTTCTTCAAAAGCGCTTCCTTTAGAGAAAAAAAAAATGTGAATCTCCACGTTCAAATGAGCGCCACTCTTCTAACTCCAAACCTTGCCGTAACAATTTCCATTTCCAAATTTAACCCTAGTGTTATCTCTAATGCCCACCTTTTCCTGCACCCTCATTATACTCTGCTTTCAATATATCATAAGAATCTCTTACTATTAAGCACTTTCTTCAAAAGTGCTTCCCTTTCCACATTCAAATCTTCCTTGCTCTTCTTACTCCCCCACCATGACTATTCCCATTTCCAAATTTACCCTTACTATTATCACTACTCCCCATCTTCTTCTCCTTCATCATCCTCATTCTCCTGTGCCATCTCTCTTCACTCTGTTGCAACTCTTCCTTCTTCCGTCTAACCAACTCTTTCTATTTCCTTTCTTCTTCTCTTTCTCTCTCTTCTTTTCCTCCATTATCACCATCCAAAGTCCTCGTAATTCTCCCTCCTTTACTTGTCCCTAACAGCTCAAAATCAATCTTACTCCATCCAACTTTATCTTCATTATCCCAACTAAACCTCTAAATCAACTCAAGCAACTGAGAAATTGCACTCTTATCTCTTCCTGTTGCAGCCATGTTATTAGCACCACTTCCTGTGAGAACACTTTCAGCAAACTCCCATTCAATTCTGCCCCTATAACCACCATCTTCAACCTCTTCTAAACAGTCCTTAGGTCGACAACCCTTGTGACAACTCTATTTGCTTTTTGCTTCACTTAATAGTTTATGTGATACTAACATGAAAAAAATGCACTAGGCCATTAAATTTGTTGAGATGTGATTCAAAATACGCTGTAACAATCTTTGCAAAAGGGAGAACAGCAGGAGCCCAAGCAGCTGGAAGCTAGGAGCTGGAAACGAAAGCAGCTGACAGTTTGAATAGTTGGAAGCTAGTAGAAGCTAGCAAGTTGCAGAGGTGTAATACAAGTTGTTGGGATGGTTAGTTAGTTAGAAAAGATTTGTTAAATGACTAAGGCTGTAACAGAAGCTTAAGTGACAGGTCTTTGTGCTATAAATTTTGAGCTGCTGTGATTGTAATGAAGGTGTGGGAAAACTTGTTGTAATGCTCCCGATTCCTTGAAGTTTTGTGCCTCCAAAAGGTTTCTAAGATCCCTTTCTTTCATGCCCTAAGTGTTGCTTTAATAGAAGACCAAAACCTAGTTGCATTAGGACTCTAAAAGAGGAAGGTCAAAATTTCACATTTTGGGTACTATAGCTGGTGCTGTAGCCTCAGATCTGGCACTGTAGTGTAAACTTTCTTGAATTTTAGGCTGCTGGAGACAGGAACTTGGTACTGAAGCACTAGAAATGGTGCTGCAGCCCCAAGTTGCTGAATTTAGGCTGCTATTCTGCATTTTGACTATGCCTGTTTGTCAACTTTGAGCCTGATTTTTATGACTTTAACAACTTCAAATGGTCTCAATGCCTTCATGAAAGTTGTAGATCTGTGAGTTATATTTCCAAATCAACTTTAATCGTCCTAATCCAATTGTTATACAGGAAGTTATGGCCAATGCACGAAAACTACACAGATTTGATCTAAAATGCACATTTTCTCAACTTTCGGGAATTTGGCCTTACAATACTAAAACGAGTAAAAACTCATTAAAACATCATTTAATAACTCAAAAAAAAGCAAAATCTAAGCCGAGAAATATTAAAAAATATCAACCAATCAATGACTACTAGATTGAGTGGCTTTTTCGGGTGTAAGATTTTATCTCCCTCTATGTTAATCTTATGACGACAATGAGTTCTGTAATCAATGAGGCAATCGATAGCCTCACGATCAAAAATTTTATAGCATGATCAATTGTTGACATGATGTAGTTTTCTGCATTAAAACTCAGTATTCTTTGAATGGCATAAAGCATTCAAGCCCTGTCTTTTGTTACCTTTGTCAAGTGAGAAGAAGGGCTAAGTCAGGCACAAGGAAAGTAATGCCAAACCTTTATTATTTCATTTAATTCAGAGGTTCAGAATGTTGTTGGCTTGCCTTTAATGATAGTCTAAGGGATTACGTTACCACATATAGTTTTTGTTATTTCATCCAAATCCCCATTATCAGATAACTGAGCCAAGTCATCAACTTTAGGTATTGGGATGTTCAAGTGCTTGTTAATGGAGGCACTATCATATTTAATTTTCTTTTCCCTAGCCCTCGATTCAAATCCTTCTACATCTTTTGCCTTAGTAAAGAATTGACACACTACTCTCATGCTGACCCTAGTTGAGCATACAACTTTTTCCATCCTTTATTGTTAATCTCTCTCACAAAAGACATGTAATATCTATCAAGTGAATCAAACCCCCTTTCTTTAAGACCTACCCTTTTTGCTAACGAGTCTTGAAATCGTTCAGTAGTTATAGCTGAAACAAATCTAGTGATATTATAAGAGGATGAGGATGATGTGGAGGGTTGCTTTCCTTTATTCGTAACATGTTTCACCAGCATTATGAAGACGTTAGCATAAATGCTCTTTTCTAAACTGCCTTTTAATTTTAGATTCAAACCTAACCCCCTTCAAGGAAACTAAATGAGCATTAAAAACTTAATTTTGAAATAATCTCCAAAACCTCTCCTTTACTTACACACTCATTCTACTCTCCAATGACAATGAAAATTTTTACTTGGATAAAACCCCAAACTTCACCAACACTACATTGTTTAATAATAGCAATAACTACCCAAATCTTCAAAAAAAATATTTTTTTAGCAACACCCATCATTTACCATTTCACCAAATCAATGGACGAAAAAAATTCTTTTTTATAAGAGTACATAAAAGTAACTAAAACCCAAAATAACTCAAATATCCATCTCCTAGGAACTCTAAAAATTTACCAACAATTATTCCAAAAGTATAAATAAGTTCAATGTTACATAGAAATTGAAAAACTTATATTCCAGGCGAATATTATATTTTGGAGAAGTGTGCTTCCTAGAATTGTGAAGCTTTGCTAAGGATGAAGTTTGGTGTGTATAGGTTTAATAAGAGAAAAGCTTATGGTGAAAATGAAAATTTTGAGTAAAAAGGATGATAAATGATGAAAATAGAGTGGAATTTGGAGTTTGGAAGTGGTTTTAGGTAAGATTTGTGGTGGATTTGGGTTGGGTTTTGTTGGAATTATAGAGAGAGAAAGAGATTGTTAGGAATTGTATGGGAGGAATGGGGAAAATAATGGGTTAAATCATAGGTTGTGTGCTACAACCTAGATTTTTGAGACTTTGCACCCAATTTCACGTTTCATGTGCTGTAACTCAAAATAACTGAGTTGCAGCGCCTAGCCCTTAGAAACATTCATCGTCATCATTCATTCATTTTCCTTTTTATTTTTTCTTTTCTTTTCTTTTTTCTTCTTTTTTCTTTTCTTCTTTTTTTCCAACAATTTTCATTTCTTTTCTTTTTTTTCTTAGCAAACACTTAGAGTTCATCATAAAATACCTACATACCAAAAATAAAATGACATAAGCAAAACAAAATCAACTAAATAAAAATTTAAGATAAATTAAACAATTAACAAAAATTAAAGAAAATGAATTTTTAAAAACTTGGGTTGCTTCCCAAATAGCACCTGGTTTAACATCTTTAGCTAGACATAACTGTGGTTTCCTATTCTGACTTTGCAAGCCTAAGGTTCTCTTCAACTAACTCTTTTTTGCCATAAAAGTGTTTAAGATGTCGGCCATTAACCTGGAATAATCACCCATTTTCACCTTCAAGTTCTACGACCCCAAATGGCAAAACTTTCTTGATAATGAAAGGTCCACACCACCTAGACTTAAGTTTTCCTAGAAATAACTTAAGTCTTGAGTTGAAAAGAAGAACTTGTTGACCTGGACTGAAAATTCTTCACAAAATTTGCTTGTCATGTTAACGTTTAGTTCTTTCCTTATAAATTCTTGAATTCTCATAGGCTTCATTCCTTATCTCTCTAACTCATTAAGTTGGAGAAGCCTTTGTTGTCCGAAAGCCTTCCAATCAAAGTTCATCTTTTTAATTGCCCAATAAGCTCGATATTCCAACTCTATTGGTAAGTGACAAGCCTTCTCAAAAACTAAATGGTATGGAGACATACCAATAGTTGTCTTGCAAGGTGTACAATACGTCCATAATACATCATCAAGCTTAAACGCCTAATCCTTCTAATTCATCTTTACTGTCATTTCGATAATTTGCTTAATTTCTCGAATTAAAATTTTTGCTTGACCATTCGTTTAAAGGTGATAAGCAAGAGCGATTTTATGCTTGACTCCATATCAACTCAACAAAGTATTAAATAACTCGTTGCAGAAGTGAGAACCCTTATCACTAATCATCGCTCTTAGAGTCCCAAATCTAGTGAAGATATTCTTCTGCAAGAATTTTAAGACTACCTTGGCATCATTAGTTGAAGTGGCTATGGCTTCAACCTATTTAAATACATAGTCTACTGCCAAGAGGATATATTATTAACCACAAGATATAAGGAACGAACCCATAAAATCAATTCCCTACACATCAAATAATTCCACTTCTAAAACCCCATTCAAAGGCATTTCATTTCTTCTAGATATGTTCCCCACTCTTTGGCATCTATCATATCTATTCACAAAATTGAAGGAGTCCTTAAATAACGTCGGCTAGTAAGAATTTGATTGCAACACTTTTCCTACTGTTCTAGAGGCTTTGAAATGCCCTCCATATAATGAAGAATGATACCCACTCAATATCTCTCTAGCTTCTTCATTAGACACACACCTTTGAATCACCCCGTTAATACATTTTTTGAACAAAAATAGATCATTCTAATGATAACTTTTCACATCATGTAATAACTTCTGCTTTTGTTGATAAGTTAAGTTAGGTGATAAAAATTCACAAGCAAGAAAGTTCACAATATTAGCATATCACAACAATGATGTGTTGATGCTAAACAATCTCTCGTCTAGGAATGACTATTGGATTGGCTGTACTTCTACCTCTTCCATTTCAATTTGTGAAAAATGATCAGCAACTACATTCTCATTACCCTTTTTATCGTGAATTTCTATATCAAATTCTTGCAACAAAAGGATTCATCAAATCAGGAGGCTTGGCATCTTTATGTGCAAATAAATATCAAATTACTATATGATGAGTGTAGATAATGTTAAGGGGCGAAAAGGAAATTGCTTTCTCCTCCACATTCGGGGTTACAACCATCACATGAGTGTGCGAAAAAACCACCGTAGGACCGTTGCTAACTCTATGGAAACTTTAAAATTTTAACAAATTTAAAACATAAATATATATGTATGTAAATAGAAGAAGATCTCCATACTTCTTTCCTCTAGCTGTCTACTGCTGCCTCTTTGTTGCTCCATGCAGCTACCTTGACTGTGAAGATCAAATCCTCTTGATTAAAGTTTCTTTAAGCTTCATCTATCAACTCTTCTCTCTCTACAAGATGTGATCATCTTCAAGCTTGAATCCGATGAAGCAAGCTACAAACATATGCAGTCTCTTCAATATACACCATCCAAGCATATATGAAGTATGAAGAAAACGATTTTCATTTTGGAAAATTAAAGAAAACAATTTTTTTTCTTTTCTATGGTGACCGAAGAGGAAGAAGAACAAGAAAAGAGAGCCTTTCTCTCTCTTCTCTACCAAAGGAAGAAGAAGCCAAGCCCCCTTTATCTTCTCTCTTATTGATTACTCTTTAATAAATATCTATTCTTGGCCAATCAAATTGAACTAAATATGAGTTTATTTTTAATTTAAAAATAAATGGAAAATTTTTCATTATCATTAACATTTAATGATTTTCACTCTTCTAACTTGTATGGAAAATGATCAAATTGCCATTGATAAATAATATATTTCCTTAACCATTAAGAAAATTATTATTTAATATAAATTAATTAATAATTAATTAATTTGATTTAATGATTTCATAAATCAATAATAACAATTATCATATAGCCCATAAGATACTTATCAACATAACAACTAAGTATAGTAACTTACCATAATTTACATATATACTTATTTTATCATTAATTCTTTAACTGTTTAAAGAATTATGAATATATATATCTTATATACATATTTATATTTTCTTCGGCCCCTTAATTATTCTGGAAGGTGTTAGCCTTCGTTCTGAATAATTTCTCTTTCGAGAACAGCTTCCAAATGCATAAGGATGTTGGTGTGACTATGAAGATTTATAGTGAATTAGCCGTGAGTCATTTTCAAACATTTCTAAACTCAATAACTATGGTTAGCATTTAGCAATACACCATAGTCCCTAATTCACAATGAAATAATTCTTCATCAAACCTTACTATGATTGTACATTAACATGTGAGTAATATCCTTTTGTTGTCATATCCTGATCAAATTAGGGTTCTTAGGATGTTAATACCTTACATTTGATCTTTTACGAATCATCGATCAATATGTCATGAACATGCCACCATAACTCCTTTATGTGGCTTTTATTAAGCTTTGGTCAGAGACTTTATTTCAGACATTTACCGATATTCTTTTAGGAACTCAAACTAGGATAGAGTCAGTGGGTACTCATAATCCTATTGTACGAATTAACAGATCCCATCTTGATTGTCAATCGAGCACCTATATGAACAAAGTATACCCAAATCGACTTCTTGTACAAGGCGTTGTTAGCTTTGTACTTATATACCATATAAAATATACCCATCCACACAGAGTCCGATTTTAGACATCTAGGTCAAAGGATGATGAGTACATAAAAGTGTATGTGTATTAAGGTTAAATTTATCATTTTATACTTAAAAGTATGATTAACTCTCTCCATTTATATACATTTCTAGTTTTTGATGTAAAATTTACTTTGTTTGTAATTTCAGTTAATTTTAGTTTTTGCGCAATGAACGTAAAAATAGAATAACTTTTTGTACAAGAGATATATTGGGGTGAATCTTGATCCATTGAAAAGATAACATATTAGGCTAAATCTTTTATGTTTGGTCCAACCATCAGTTTGGGCTCTAAGCTATACGTTTTGGGCCATGAATCAAGTTACATTACTGTTCCAGTCCAGCCCGACCTTGCTCCAGTAATTTGACCATAACATTTTATAGAAAATTCAGTTTTATCTGAAATCAGTAGCATTCGAATGTGGATTCAAATACCTACAACTTTATGTTGGATACTAAGATTGAATCATTCATATGTGAGGTCATTCATGACATTTTTGTTAGTGGTCAAATATTTAATCTCCATTTGTTGCTATTTCAACCACCCACTTCCAATATTTAATTCTCTTGTTTTGCCTATAAATAAGAGCACGATTTTTGTGTTCTTGG
>JAVXUL010000011.1:6058296-6075544 GCA_035590515.1 Trichilia minutiflora | reverse complement strand
TCACCAAAGGTGTCGATACCTTGGTCCCAACAGCAAACGTATCGATACCTTTCCCAAAGGTGTCGATACCTTTGGCCAAAATCCTCAACGTATCGATACGTTCCTCAAACGTATCGATACCTTTGCTTCTGATCCTCCTTCCGGGGATCACAACTTCAATTAGTTATAACTTTTAGCTCGGATATCCGCTCGAAACCCATAATATATCAACCCGAAGCTCTCTCTGAGCTCTAAAAAAATGACAAGGAACTTTTTCTCAATTGGAGATGATTTTGGGGTAAAAAATCTAGATCTTTCTCACAAACTCAAACATACTCAAAAAAATAAGTGAACGAACTACCAATATGCATGATGGATGCAAAAGTATAAACAGTAAATACGGTGAAGTTATAATTATACCCTTAAAGTACAATCACGGGTGTGATATAAACTGTCTTTAGGATATCTGATGAATCTTCCCTTCTCTGATTTTACGTCCAACTTATCAGGGTTAACAATTTCAACATAAGCTGGACAATCCTAAATTCTCATATAATCGAGACTGGGTTTCTTTCCACTCTATATCTCATACGGAGTCTTTTGTACTAATTTTGACAGGACTTTGTTCAGGATATGCACAACGATCAACAGGGCATATCCCCACAAATCCACTGGCAAGTCTGTGAAACTTACCATGGATAATACCATATCTAATAAGGTATTATTCTCCTTTAAGCTACACCATTCAATTGTGGTGTACAAGGAGGAGTCAACTGGGAGATAATTCTATTATCCTTTAAGAATTCTTGAAACTCAGTACTCAAGTATTCTCCTCCACGATCAGATCGTAGATTTTTAATACTCTTTTTAGTCTGTTTCTTTATTTTATTTTTAAATTCCTTGAACATTTCAAAGGAATATGATTTGTATTTCATTAAATACACATATCCATATCATGACATATCATCGATAAAGGTAACGAAGTAGTCAAATCCTCCTCTAGCTCGATTTTATAATTTAGACCTATGAACCCCACACGCTTATCAAAACAATAACCTTATTACTATTTATATTCACCCATTTTCTCTAAGTTTATATTTCTAGCATCCTACGACTTTCCTGACTTCACTATAACTCGAATAACGTGTAAAAAATAAAATATGTAGGATATATCTACCGAAATCTATATGAATGTACAGTAAAATTCACATTGTAAAGATTGGCTAAAATAGGAAATAAAATATACAGACAAGCTAGGAATGATGCTACAAACCTCGTGGTATCAATTTCAGTCGAAAGTTAGAAAATCTCAAAATCTTTGAAGGAAATCCTAGATGCTCTTTTCGTTCTTCACACTTTTACAGCCCAATTGACACTCCCAGTGAGTTAAACGTGTGGAATGTCGATGACAGGCAATGAGAAATTAGAATTTAGGCAAAATATGATAAACGATTAGTGAGAGAGGGAGAGAACGTGAAAACAAAAAGGAAAAGAGAGGGGAAGAAGAGAAATGGTAAAAATCGAGGCTCAATCCCCTTTTTATAAACTTGAGGACAAATTACCATTTTGCCCTTAAGTTTTCTAAAGGAGAACCTTCTGGAACAGGACAAAATCATTATTTTTATGCTAACTCAATCGAAAGAATTGGGAGATTCGTTCAAACGAATATGAATTCGATCTAATAAATTGAGTTTCGATCGAACGAATCTGGCACTTTCGAAGTTAAAGAACTTTTCAATTTTTCGTTCGAACGACCTAACATTCATTCGAATGAAACCATCGCTTTGATCGAATGAATCACTATTCGATCAAACAAATTTGGGACCAAAATTTTTCAAGGAGTTCCTCTAAATTTCATCCGAATGATCTGATGTTCGTTTGAATGAAACGCCCGATTCGATCAAATAAATTACTATTTGTTCAAACAAATTCGAGACTTAGATTTTCGTTCAAACAATCTGACTCCTTCATTCGAACGAATTGCACATTTTCTCCCAAATCCTTCACTTAACTGAAAAATATCATTATGATCCTACTTAAAATAAAACTAACATTTAATTTCATTGAGATCCCTGCGTTCACAATCTCGAAACTTCATCTTAAGCAATTCAACTCTCAAAATAATTTTGAAATCACGCCCATATGCACACGGGGTACAGGATGGATGCAAATGTATGAACAGTGAAAGTGCAAAATTATAAATATGCCCTTAGAGTCTAAACACGGGGCTTACAAATCTACCCTCCTTAAAAGAATTTTGTCCTCAAAATTCAAAATACCTCAGTACTGGAAAAGGTGGGGGTATTGACGTTGCATCTAAAGCTCAGGCTCCCAAGTCATCTCCTCAATAGCATCACTTCTCCACATAACCTTTACCATAGGAATGACTTTACTCCTCAATCTTTGGTTCTGACAATCAAGTAGGGCCACTCGTTGTACTTCACATTTCAAATCCTCTCTCAAATCAATAGGAGGTTGATGGATAACATGAGAAGAGTTGGGAACATACTTCTTCAATATGGATACACGAAAGACATCATGTATCATCTGCATATCTGACGGTAGCTTCAGCTTGTAAGTCACTAGATTGATCTGCTCAATGACACTAAAGGGTCCAATAAACCTCGGGTGAAACTTTCCTCGATTCTGAAAGCAAATCACTCTTTTCCAGGGTGAAATCTTTAAAAACACTTGCTCACCCACATCAAACTCTAAATCCCTTCTTCTATTATCCGAATATGACTTCTGTCTATACTAAGCTATCTTCAATCTGTCTCAGATAATCTTCACTTTTTTAGTGATGGCTTCAATTAACTCCACATTATTTAGCTTTCTTTCGCCCATTTCATCCCAGCATAAAAGAGTTTTGCCCACTTTCTTCCATACTAAGCTTTGTATGGTGCCATCCTTATATTGGATTGATAGCTATTATTGTAGGCAGACTCAACTAAGAGCAGATATCGATCTCAGCTTCCTTGAAACTATAATACACACCCTCTTATTATATCTTCTAATATCTGGATGGTTCTCTCTGATTGTCCATCTGTCTGAGGGTGGAATGCAAAACTAAAGTTCAATCTGATACCCATAGCTTTCTAAAGACTAGGCCAGAATTGAGATGTAAAACGAGGATCTCAATCTGACACAAGTGTTACAGGTACACCATGTAATCTTACAATCTCTACCATATACAGTCTTGCTAGTTTCTCAACTGGATACTTAGTTCTGATGGACAGGAACTGGGCAGACTTAGTCAACTTATCCACAATTACCCATATAGAATCATGCTCAGCTTAAGTACATGACAGTCCTACCACAAAGTCTATGGTGATATGTTCCCACTTCCACTCTGGTATAGGTAACGGTTGAAGTGTTCCTGCTGGCTTCTGGTGTTCAGCTTTAACTTGCTAATATATCATACACCTAACAACAAATTCTGCAATATCTTTCTTCATTACAGACTACCAATAGCTCTCTTTGATGGTTTTATACATTTTTGTCCTACCAGGATGCATTGCAAAAGTTGAATAGTGAGCTTCTTCCAAGGTGGCCTTTCTCGATTCATCTTTTGATGGTACATATACCCTACCTCTCAATGTTAAGACCCTATCCTCAGAGATGTAAAAGTCTTCTAGTGAGTTAAACGCGTGAAATGTCGATGATAAACGATGAGAAATCATAATTTAGGCAAAATATGGTAAAGGATTAGTGAGAGAGGCAGACGAAAAGGAAAAGAGAGGGGAAAAAGAGAAATGGGAAAACCGGGGCTCAATCTTCTTTTTGCAAACTTGAGAAAAAATTATCATTTTACCCTTAAGTTTTATAAAGGAGAACCTTTTAAGAGAGGGCAAAATCATAATTTCACATCGATTTTCGTTCGAATGATTCAACTCCTTCGTTCGAACGAATTACACATTTTCTCCCAAATCTTTCGCTTAACTGGAAAATATTATTGGGGACACACTCAAAATAAAATTAACATTTAATTTCATTGAGATCCCTGCGTTCACAACCCCAAAACTTCATCTTAAGCAATTTAACTCTCAAAATAATTACGAAATCATGCCACATACACACAGGGTACAAGATGGATGCAAATTCATAAATAGGAAAAGTGCAAAATTATAGATATGCCCTCTAAGTCTAAACACGGGGCTCACAAACATCTTTTCAAGGGAGAAATGATAAAAATCTAATTCAAATTAAACATTTTAATTTGAATTTAATCAATTTACTTAAAAATTATATTTTAAAGTTATTTGTGAAAGAGTTGTATGCCCTAAAAGCCAATCACGATATGATCAGTGATTGTAAATTTATAAAACTCTTATAAATCTTACGATTAATAAAATGAGTATTTTCTTATATCTATATTTTTCTTTTATCATCTGCATATGTATGTTTGATTTATATATAATGATAAAGCCCATAAAATGTATGCAATACATATTGTTATAATGAATTAATATTTATAAGACTATACGTTTATAATATTATTCCTAAATGTTCCTAGTCATGGGACTATAAAGTGGAGTCTTTATGATATCGAAAAGACTAGTATACGCTATCCTTGATCTATGTAATACAAGGTAATCAATCTCATAAATTATTTATTTGAAGACACTAAAGAAAGTGTATCAGTGCTCATTGGTTGAGTATGAGTTCACTGAACAAACTCACACGAATTATTTAAATGCTAATTACGCTTAATCATCAATTGGACATTAGTTGTATCAGTAGTGTAAATAATCCTTAGACTTTATAACATCATGGTTATCTTGTGAGTGAATTACCATATTTTGATACTACTTAGGGCAAATATGTCTATAAGTTTGTGATAGGTAGTTATTGGGTGTGAAAAGACATTCATGAAGGTATGTGAATGTTTAAGAAAGGATCCATCAACTTCAGTATTTGAGGTAGAATGCTCTATGTGAATAATTTAGATTTGACTCGTGAAATCCTTGGTCGGGGTTGAATATTGTGTTTGATTAAGAAGTGTGTTCTCAATGAAAATACACAAGAGAGTTGTTATTTGTTATTTATTATACATAACATTGAATCTAAAAGATTTGACGATTATAGCATACCCCTAATTCGATCAGAGCATTGTGTGATAGAAGAATTGAATTACACAATAACTGATGACGCAAAGGTTTATAGTTGAAGCTTCGCACTTTATTATAATTTGGGGGTCGTATTGTATGGCTAAGTATCAATAGTAGTCTATGGATATACTTAATTAATCTTATTAAAGATTAATTAAATAAAAGAATTAAAGTGTTTAATTCAAGATATAAAAAGAATTAAAGAAGTTTAATTTGGTTATATTGTCCATTGTCAGCTTTACAGTGAACCTATTGAGTCTTGCCCATGATTGGCTTAGTTTTTCCCTAATTATTTTATAAATTACTTAATATATTAAGCTAAGGGAATATGATTGGTTAACCTAAGCTTGGTGATGGTATGAGTGATGTATGTTGACATTTTCATCCTAGCAAATAAAATGTTGACAAGTGGCTACATCTTGGCATTACACTTAGGTGACAAATGGATGGTAGATACACATGAGATATGGCTCAATTTTATCCACCCATTTGGCAAAATAATTTTCATATATTTTCTTTTAATTAATGGTTAATTGAATTAGAAAATATATATATGAAATTTTTTTAATATTTCATTTATGAAATGAAAGAGAAAAGGAAAAAAAATTGGGATTTTCTTCTTCTCTCCACGTGAATTTCAAGGGGCTGGAAAGTGATCACTTTTCCATCATTTTGCTCAATTGAAAATTGATTTAAAACTCTAGTAAATGATCTAGTCAAGTGAAAGGCTAATTTCAAGTGTTGAAAATGGTTTTCAAGTGTTGAAAACTTTAAGGTTTTGCTAGAAAACCTAGGTTTAATCAAAAGGGTTTTAATTAAATCTAACAAAGCCAAGAGGGAAATCAACTAGCCAAGGGAATCACAGGATAGAGGAGTACCTAATTTCGTACTCTCAAGCTTTAAAAAGTTGAAAATAAGGCAACAAGGCTGTTTGGCATAAAGGTAACTTTTCATTCATCCATATGCAATTCAATTCCTAGATCCAAGGCATGCAAATTTATTTTCATGTTTTAGGAAACATGACATGCTAATTTCTTACAATTTGCTAATCTTCATTATATATATTTCAAACATTTATCGGCGTTTATTTAGGAACTCAAATCAAGAAGATGTTAGCGGGTACTTCAATCCTATATGTCAAGTTAATGGATTACATTCATCTTGACAATTATTCATCTCCAAATATAAATAATACATAACCAAATCAACTTTAATATGTAAGACATGACTAGTTTCATACTTTTATATCATATGAACCATATGCATTCATACTATATAAAGCATATACATTTATATCAGATCCAACTATGATGTCTCAAGTAAAAGGATTACATCGCACACTAGTATACCAAATGATATATCATTGACTATATGCATCACCATATGATTTACTATCATTTAGTCATGTTAAAAAAATATTTCTCTAGTTATTAATCCATACTTATATCTTAATAAAATGATTGTCATCATTACTGCCACTAATATTATTTCATGATATTTATAGAAGATATTTTGTATGCTTATTATGAATATTGCAGCCTATTCAATATTATTTTTGTAGGGAACAACTTTGATAATATTATTTAATAATTAATTAAATTATTTAAATAATTCATATACATACTTTATTTAAATGTATGATTAAATATAGGAAGAAACTTACGCTTGTAAATAAAAAACTCTTTCTTTCATTAATAATATGTAAATACAAGTCAAAGCATTCTTAAAATTGATAATACCAATAGTTTTTAGAGCACATACTAACATTATATGGTGTAGCAAGAAAATTTTTATCAGGGGATGTAAGTCAATGATTTGCAACTAAAAAAATTTATCTATAGGCTTAAGCAGGCATCTTATCAATGATATTACAAATTTCTCCAATTCATTATCTCATTCAGTTTTGAGATGAATGTGGTGAATGATTTAATATATCATAAGTTAAGTTAGAGTATGCATAATTTTTTTATTGTATATGTCGATGACATATTACTTGCCGTTAACAATATAGATATGTTACACGAAACCAAAAAATTTCTAGTAATGAAATTGAGATGAAAGATTAAAGTGATACCTCTTTTGTATTAGAGATTTAGATACACTAGGATTATACTCAAGGTTTTTTTAGATTACTATAAAAGAGATATGTCGAAAAAGTTCTTAAGAGATTTGACATGCAAGATTGCAAACTAGGTGACACCCTTGCATTTAAAGGAGATAACTTTAGCTTAAGTCAATGCCCCAAGAATATTTTGAAATTAAGAAAATGAAGAAGATTCCTTATGCGTTGGCCTTAGAGAGTCTAATGTATGCTTAGGTTTGTATGCATCCAGATATTGTATACATTATTAGCATGCTAGGTAAATATTTAAGCAATCTAGGAATTAATCATTGGCAAGCAGCCAAACAAAATCATACAATACTTATAGATAACAAAAGATTACATGTACACATACAGTCAATCAAATCAGATCATCGGTTATTCTAATTCTAATTTTACGGGATGCTAAGATTATCAAATATCAACATCAAGCTATATCTATTTGGATTCTAAAAGTGCAATTTCTTAGAATAATGTCAAGCAGACACACATAGCTTCCTCTACCATGGCAACAGAGTTTATAATATGTTATGAGGCATCAAGCTATAGGATATATCTACCAAAGTTTGTCATTGGGTTGAATATTATAGATGGCATAAAAAACTATTCAAGATATCTTGTTATAATAAATCAATAACACTATATTCCAACAATAATAAAAGCTCAACGAAGTCAAAGTATATAGAGATCAAGTTCTTAGCTACAAAGAAAAAGTTTAGAGTGGACAGATATTTATAAAACACATTGGAACGAACACTATGATTATGGATTCGCTCACCAAAGGATGCCACCCATGATTTTTTATGAGTACAATGCTTATATGGGTGTAGTATCTCTTAAGTATATGTAGTTTTAATGGGAGTTTGTGTCATTTATTCGCTTTTAAATATAGACACTTGTTAGAATTATAGGTAGTTATGATCATTTTAGATATAGAATATATGTATTTCAGTTATTTTTTGTTATTTTCGATTATTTAGTTTATCTCTGAACTTATTTGAAAATTGATTTTAATAAAGTATGAGGTTAAACCAGTTGAAAATATGCATGTTTAGGTCACATTGTATGTAATTTTTATACTTTACATCCATGCTTAAAATATGTTATTCGGTTTTATCAATATATGTGACCATTAATAGGTTTAGCTACGATTAACTATGACAAAAACTATTTTGTTCCTATGTTGATATAATTGATGGATTATATTGTTTAGAGATATATTCGATAATGATAACAAAATTTTGAGTATTCATAAAAATATTTTAATACACAATTATAAGGTAATATACATATGAGAGATTGTTGAATCTTAATTAAATTACATGGGTTTATATCTTTAACAATTATGTATTATAAACTATCATATTTGGTTAAGCCCATTAAACTAGGTGAATTGCAAAGGTGAACTTTAGAAAAAAAAATGGTTTGAACCACCATGACTTTATCTTACCAAGAACTCATTTAAGATGATGATTGAACAATAAGACCTTTTACCTTTTTATGAACTCACATGGAAAAATTTATTGTCATTCAAAACCTCGGTATGTTTCTTATAAATATGGGCATTCTCATGAAAAAGAAATTATTTTAATTTAAGTTGAGTTGATTTTTCTGTAGAGGGCTATCCAGTGATTTATAGTTTACTATACTCATTAGGGTTATGGTCCTTAGGTTAATATAAAATAATACTTTTCTATTATTCTATTAGTCGTGAAGATACATTATCTCTGTATTCAATCTTGAAAGACCCTAATCAAATTCTATAGATCAGACTTGAGATATGAATTTAAGTGTGTTTCTGCACTCAAATTAATTGTGTTTCCAATAATACGACATAAAAAGTTTGTAACAACGATTAAGAATACAATGAATTAATAACATATCCGTGGGTTTAATAACACTCATTTTCTTTTTTTTCCATGCATAGAATGCGTACTCAACTAACATTATTAAATAAAATTCACAACATATAAAGAAATGATAATCTTATTAGAGAAATGCTCTATTATATATAATTTTTCTCACATTCAGTCTCCCAAGCATGTGAAAAAAGTTACGGACCGTCAGTCTCAGCCTTTGGATGATTCAAACTGCTACGATTCATGGCAATTGAAAATTATATATTCTTTAATTAATATATTGAGTAGGTCTTGCAATTTATTATGTAACTTATCTCTTTTAAAATTCTGAATTTTTGCCAATAGTCTTTTCTCTTTTATGAATCTGTCTTTTAGCTCTATCCACAACCATACTTTAATAATTACACATTCTCAAAACCACAAGCTTGCATCCTCCTCCTCTTCTCCTCCTTTTTCAACTATTATGTACATGAAACGTGAAGTTCTGTTTCAAAATAATTTTTAAAAGAACTAAGAGTTTTAAATTAGTTTTTATTTTGTTGTTTTTCATAGCAGTTTTGATAGGTTTTGATTCTTGAAGTTTAGATGAGAAGAAATTAAATTTGTTCTCAATTCGTTATTCTACATATTTCATCATAAAAACAAAATTCTTTTAGTGGGTTCAGATAAAGTAAATTGAGATTGTTGGGGGAAGAAACTGGGAAAAATAATTTTTTTTATTATTTAAATAAATGTTTGCATTGAATTGAATCATAATGACTGTCTATTTTGTCTGCAGTGCATTGATTGCTCTTTGCAGAGATTAAAAGAGTCGTCTGATAGATTTTTCAAAGACTACATTCATGCCTTTATATTTTATATTACAATTTTCAATTACCAGCTTAGCCGTTGGAAGCGTCCAAGCTTTTTAACATGGGCAGACCAGATGTTAGAGGAAGTTTACGCAAAATTTCTATAAAACAACAACGGTTTGTGTAAAATAATGTCGTTTCGAAGAAAGATATCATCAATTCTCGTAAATTTGGATCTCTCAATATATATATACGTAAATATATATTTTAGTATTATCTACATTTTATCATTTGCGTTATCATAACATTTTAATAATAAAATTAACTAAACACATAAAAGGTTATTTTTAAAATTCACAATAATACTAAAAATAACATCAAATATTTAACTCATTTTTTAAAACAATTTTTTTAAAAAATTATATCAGATTGTTAAAAAATATTATCCTTTCTCAGCCGGCTGTCTTATGCCCCAATTATTTATCATACACAAAGTCCATGTGGGTAGTTATTGTCAGTAATTATTTTCAAAGAAATGGCACTTTCAATTATTGTCCAAAAAAGAAGGTAGGTATTGAATTCTCTACTTAATTTGCTTCAATGATTTTGGCTTCAACACACAAATACATATTAAAATGAAATTAAAAAAACATATACTTGGAACTCAACGGTAGATATTTTAATTTTATTTGTTTTTTTATTTAGTAAAATAAATGCTTCTTCTTCATTCTCTCTAACTCCAATTATTGGTTTTTCTTTCCCTCAAATCAACTTTGATTAACAGAAAGCGAAACCCAAAACTGAATTCCTCCAATCATGATAGCAAGAAGAATTATAATAACAAAGGTTAATTATTTGTCTGTTTTCTTTTTAATGGGTGATGTACTGCAAGCCCAATAATACTCGATAATATTATTCCACTTTTCCTTGTTCATCGAACTCTTTGACTCCATTTTCTCTCCCTATATATAGAATATTTGCATTCCATTTATATCAAACCATTGACATTCCGTTCTTATCAAGCCACTTCAGTCTTTTTTAAAGAAACATTTGTCTTTGTTTTTTGTGTTTTCATTTTCTTGGTTAACAACTAAAATGTTGCATGCTTCACTTGTAACTGTGTTGCTTTTGATGTTTACAGTAATGTGTGTTAATGGTGTTGAGCACGTTCCTTGTTATTTCATATTTGGAGATTCATTATTTGATAGTGGAAATAATAATAATCTGCCGACCAAAGCCAAAGCAAATTATCCTCCATATGGGATTGATTTTCCAGAAGGGCCAACAGGAAGATTTTCCAATGGCAGAAACATAGGAGATGTTATAGGTATTCTTCTTTGTTCTTCTATTTTCTCTTTTAAATATATGTACAATTGCATAAGAAGAGTCGTTCTGTTTTACGCACATTGCCACTTTTAAAATTCATATTTGAAGTAGTATATTATTGTTTTAGAGCAGTATATTACCTAAAATCTATGCTCGGATAAATGATCGTTTTTTCTTATTGTTTGATTTAATATTTTGATACTTCCTATTTTTCAAACGTAGCCAACACTGCTATTACTTCACAAACTTAATCAAACAAAATTTCTCATTGCAATAGGTGTTGGATACTTTCAAAAAAATTATTGCGGTATCAAATTATTAAATCAAAAAGTAAGAGAGAAGTGGTCATTAACCACTCCCAAAAGATGCTATGTCCACACTTTAGAACTTTCAACTAATAAACCGACCATAAATTAGGATAGGTCTGAAGTGAAAATAATCCTAATATAATGTAAAACGATCTTTAGACCTAAAATAGGGAAAAATAAGCTGCTACCTATTTTATGATAAATTTAATGATATATATCATTTTTTCTATTTCAATTTTATTTCAAAAAATTGACAAAACGATTAACTACTCATTTACAAATTTCATAGTAAAGGATTTAACCCGATTCAAAGGATTAGTTCGGATGCCCCGTTTTACATAATGTGGGCGTAGATCTGATTAATTTCAATGTAACAATATGGATATACTCTATAATAAAGCAATTCAAGACTTATTCCAGTAGAACTCTCACACTATAAATGAGAGCACTGAAAAAAAAAAAAAAAGACTCCAAATCATTCTACATCATACCCTAAAATTGTTAATTTTATTTTCAATTCCAAATAAATTCAAATCATTGCTATCCAAATGTACTCTTGCAATATGTTAATTTAAAATCTCCATGTTGCAGGTGAACATCTAGGATTTCAGAATCACATTCCACCATTTGCAGCAGCAAGGCGTCATGACATTCTCAAAGGTGTAAATTATGCATCTGGAGGATCCGGAATTCGCAATTAAACTGCACGAAACAACCTAGTAAACTCAAACACTACTATGCCTTTATCATTGTAGTCATCAATAAATTTGTTAGAGCTTAGTAAATTTTTCGATTCTGAACAATATCATGCTATACATATCACAGGGATTCGTAATTAGCATGAATAATCAGTTACTAAATCATCGAACGGTAATTTCTCGGATTCGAAGCATATTAAGAAACAGAGCAACAACTGAAGAACATCTAAAGAAATGCATATATACAGTTGGAATGGGCAACAATGATTACATCAACAATTACTTCTTGCCCATGTTTTACCCCACGAGTCGGCTATTTACACCGGATCAATATGCCACACTTCTTATTCGACAATATTCTCAGCAACTGAAGGTAATGAATTTCAAAATCATACAATATTCATCACTCCAAAGATTATCCGTTTCGTTTTTCCTTCCTAACTTCTGTTTTTCATTGTTACTAACTAGACTTTGCACAAATTTGGAGCAGGGAAGATAGCCCTATTTGGATTAGGTCTAATTGGTTGTACTCCAGGCAGTTTAGCTATGTATGGAGCAACTAATGGCTCCTTATGTGTAGACTCCATTAACATAGCAGTTCAAATATTCAATACCAAGCTTATATCACTAGTTGATGAACTCAACAACAATTTCAAGGATGCTAAATTTACCTACATCAACATTTTCGGGATTTCTTCTACTCCTGCAGTTGGTATAATTTAACCAAAACCTTATGACCATGGACCAAGCTTCTTCCTTTTTTCTCTTATTTTTTTTTTTTGTTTAATTCTCAGGAATTTCATAGCTCATCTATTGATGTTCATTTCAGGGATTACGGCCGACTCTCCCTGTTGTCAAGTAGGGAATCTAACGACAAATAATGGGGTTTTAACTTGCAATCCCTTGGGTACTACATGTGCAAACAGAGATGAATTCATATTCTGGGATGCATCGCATCCAACTGATGTTGCCAATGTCATCCTGGCAGAAAGAGCATATAGTGCTGAACTTCCTTCTGATTCTTACCCAGTTGATATTCGTCGCTTAGCTCTTCTTTAATCAGTGAAGTTCTCTAACTTCTAAACAAATAACAATTCTCAAATCTGCAATTACCATCTCTATCATATCTTTTACAATTCGTCCAATTGTAGTAATATTGGATGTAATCCCTCAATTCCTCTCTATTTGACCATTTGAATAAAATTTACGAGGAAAGTAAAGTTTTAGCTACCAATGGTACTAAGAATGAAGTGGATTGAACATTAAGAAATTTTTTTGTCACTAAAGTAACACCCTAGAGCCATAGAGGAAGGGTTCATCTATAACCCAAAATGAAGGCAGCCAAAATATAGAAGGAAATAACAAAGGATGAGTAACTTTTATAATTTTATTATTTTTTTACTAAAGGAAAATAAATTTTATATCAAAACTCAGACTGAACAACCCAAACCGAAAGGAATTGAATTTAATAAATTTAGGCTGACTTTTTACAACTCTATTTCTTTAGGTTTGGTTTGCATTAAACCCAACCCAACCTAAGCTGAACCAATGCTTATCCATAAGTTAGAGAATGAATATCGTACTCACCCTAAGCAAGAGAATAGGTAATTAATGTCAAATAAAAAAGTATTTTCTAATATTTTTATTGGTATTATTTTCAATTTTATAATGTGCGTTATATATTATGTAAACTATCAATTGAGATCATATTCATATGAAACCTGTAGATTACATTAAGTATTATACGAATTATTTATCAACATCATCTTAAATCAAGTTTAAATATTTACTCTCAAAGAGAGAAAGTTAACTCTAATTATATATTTAAAAACATAACACTCACAAGCGTATAAAATGGTTTAAACCTCAAAAATGGAGTGAACCACCAAAATAAAATAAAATCCCAAAGAAAGTAAATCAAATTAGTACTTGTTGTTCTGCAGACGATTCTACTTATAAAATATTTTTATCTTAGAGCAGTTTATTGCTTTAAATCGACATCCCGAATACAAAAACTTAGCCGCATCCAGCACATTAATCTGGTGCTAATCAATCGTCAGCATCTCGACTGCTCAGTCCGGCAACGACTAATTGACCTTAGCCTAATGTGCTAGCTGCAGCTAAATCGCTTTGCATCTTGAAACATGCCAACATCCTCACTTAAGAACTTTTAACTAATGCACCTACTTTAACATGTGATAAATCTAGAATTGGAATAGGACCTATATGATGTAAAACAATCACGAATAAGAATAAAGCAAATGAGATATTCCCTACACTACTATAAATCTAACAATCATTAGTCCTCTTCCTACTCCATATCATTATAATCATCTGGCTGTGTAGCTGAGGGATAAAAGAGAGGGATTTTCTAACGGAGTGGTACAGTACCCGGTCCTATGTATAATGTGAGGGTAGACCTGATTCGATTTGGATTTGGAAAGGAGAGGGTTCTTCATCTCCTAACAGAGTGGTACAGTACCCCCCTCCTATGTATAATGTAAAGGTAGATCTGACTCGATTTGGATTTAGAAATCTTTACTGCGCTACAATAAAAATAATTCAAGACTAGTACCAGCCCCGGGCACAATAAATGCGAGCATTCATAAAAAAACAAGAAGGCAAGATGCCAAAGAGACTCCAAATCATTCTATATCATAGTATAAACTTTTTCAGATACCATTATTTATATCGAAAATTGTTAATTTATTCTCATTTTGAATAATTATTCATATTATTGCTGAGCAACGTACTCTTTCTGTAATATGTTAATTTAAAATCTCTATGTTGCAGGTGAACTCCTACGGTTCCAGAATTACATGCCACCATTTGCAGCTGCAAGAGTTCAAGACATTCTCAGAGGTGTAAATTATGCTTCAGGAGGAGCTGGAATTCGTGATCAAACTGCGCGAAACAACCTAGTAAACTCAAACGCCAATATACCTTTATCATTATACTTAATAAACCTGTAAGACTTGAGTAAATTTTTTGACACTAAACAATCTCATCATATATATATCACAGGGAATTGTAATTGGTATGAACAAACAGTTAGTGAATCACAGAACTGCAACCTTTCGGATTGGAAACATATTAAGAAACAGAGAAACTGCAGAATTTCTGAAGAAATGCATTTATACAGTTGGAATGGGCAACAACGATTACATTAACAATTACTTCTTGCCCAAGTTCTACCCAACAAGTCACCTATTTACACCAGATGAATATGCCACACTTCTTATTCGAGAATATTCACAGCAACTAAAGGTAATGAATTTCAAATCACCGTGGTTCTTGATAATTACACAGAGATTTTTCCTTGTAAACCTCTCTTAGTTTTTTCTCATTCTCATTGATAATTTCTGGATTGCTTAAATAAGCAAAGTTACGTACAAGACTTCCAAAAATATAGGAAACACTTAAACACGTAAAAAAAACTCTCAACTACAAAGACTCCATCCACTCTAGCAATCTTTTCGCCCACTACTTGCCCAGCAACGGTCTTGATTCACGTCCAGTTCAACCCCGATATTTGGGATTCGACTTTAAGCCTCTCTCCGAACGACATGGCCATGAATTCTGACCCTTGATCTTTAAGTTTATTCAACACTTATAACTTCTATGCAATCTGCAAAGAAGATAATGCAAGTATTAATTATAAATTAAACAGACTTCAAACCAAGTAATAATGAAACAAAACTAAAGGGGAACTAAGAACAGTTATAATAACAACTGTTGAAGAGGTGAATGAAATTCTTAAATCCAGCATTCTAAATATTGCAGCTTGAATCATTCACCTAATCATAAAATGAAATACCCAAATCCTGTATTAATCCTCCAACTTTATTAGCCAAAACGCTTGCCCCATCTCAAAACATATTTAAGGATGCATTAAAATATAATACTATATATTGTTTGGGCTTTAAGTTTTTGGATTAAGTTGTTAGTTAACAATGTAAAGCTTGAGGCAGGAATATCCTGAAGAGCAGTAGATTCATTACAGTGATGATGAAAGAGCAAACGCAGACGATGTTTAATCTCTTTAAAAATGGGATTTCCAAGTTCTATGTCTGTTCATGTAGTTGATGAGATCAATCATTTTATCCAGAAATTTTTCCGTCTTTTATTCTTTTAACTATCAAAGCACTCGTGTTACCAAGGAGATATGCACCAAGAATCATGTCAAATGAGACAGCACTATAAATATCATCGCTCTCCCATTCACTGCATGGATTTCTCCATAACCTGAAACCATTCATGCATTTAAAAAAAAATTCATCATAACCATATAATTAATAAACACATGCACACACAGACACAAAGACATGCATCCATGCAAGCGCATACATATATACTACTATAAGTATTTGTAACGATATACTCCTAACTTGTAACGTAAAAATTAAAACGTATTGAAGAAACTTACCTACAGTTGCCATAGTAACAATGGCGAAGTTTTCGAAGATCAATTTCCCTAAAGTTTGAATAGCTGAAATCACCCATCTTCAAGCTTTCAATCCAAGGGTAGCCTTCATTGGAGGAAGCCACAGTTGATGAGAACTCAGGCAGCACACCAAGAAGATCAAGTAAACTCTTGACCATCGACGAGAAGGAAAAAATGTACTAGAAAAAAATAAGAAAGTTTCCTAAAATAAGTTCTTATTTAATTAGGATTATTATTTTCTTATTTAATTAAAACTTTCCTAAAGCGAATGTTTTCTAAAATAGTTTCTTATTTAATTAGGAATATTATTTTCTTATTTAGTTAAGATTTTTAGTTTTTTGTTTAATTAGGTTTCTAGTTTTCTTATTTAATTAGGATTATATTAGTTACCTATATAAAAGCATTTTTTGTTAGGAGGATAAATAGTGACGTAAATAGTAACTTGTAATACCCTATAGTTGAAATAAGGATACTTTGGTCATTTTAGACATAGGAGCATTTTAGTCTTTTTGATAAAAAGGATATTTTTGTTCTTTTATAAAATATCCGTTCGGGTGTTAATGTTTAGAAAAGGGGATAAGGTTCATTTAATGAAAATTGGAAGAGTTTAGAGGGACTTCCGTTGAGGCATCAT
>JAVXUL010000011.1:6029098-6049966 GCA_035590515.1 Trichilia minutiflora | reverse complement strand
CCTAATTTGGACTGCGAATAAGAAACCCACTCTGTCCAGTTAAACGACTGCACTTACACATCCCCCTAAATATTTGCGTAACAGAAGAATTTTGACATTCTTTCACAATGATTAAGCATTTTTCATGTGTGTAGGTAGATAAATTCTGAAGCAGTTAGATTATTTGACAGGGATAAACTAATGGGTAATCTCAACCCCTTCATCTATATACAATATATTTGTGCCACGTAGGGAAGAAAAGAAATTAGTATGCAGTTCGAAGTACCACATAAAGATGAAAAACTCACCACCCTGAGGTTAGAAGAAGGCTTGTTTTGGTTTCCCCGGATATTGTTGTGTATTGAGCAATTATCTGCAAAAGTATCAAATTTTAAAATAAATGACAAGTGCAAGGGAAAGAACATAAATAAAACTCGACTATAGATGAACTCCACTAGTTAGAAATTTGAAAACTAAATCACTAGAAAAATTTACAAATTGTAGAAATAGTAATGTAATTGCCAGAACACCAATCACCTTCGAGGGAGCTTTTCCCCAAACCAAGCATTTTCCATTTGTTCTGCGAAATTCTTGCCTTTGCCTGTCACAATCATAGTTGATGTATATGCAAAGAATGCCTGCCAATAGAATAAAAAGTGCAAGCTGGGAAAGAGAATGGATATTATTAGAATCAAGAATATATAACTTAAATCAAAGTTTGCAAATTCTAAACCTTAAGACCTCACATAGCAAACATTGTCAACTTTTCATAAAAAGTGCAAGGCATACTTTCTTTACCTGTTCTTGTCAAACTCAAATCCTAACTAAGCAAACATCCAAATTCAAAGCATAACTAGACTGACCAACATCATCAATGTTTTAATTACAAGGTCAAATTTCATATACCAATTTATTCTTCAATTACTTCAACCACATCATGAAAAATTGTCAACTTTTCATTATATTATTCGTTAAGGCATTCAGAAACAAGCTAACTTTTTATTTCAATTTTTGCCACCAAGTATTACATGTAGGAAGTCTAACACTAATATTCAAACAGCTTGTTTCTACGGCTCAAGTAAATTTAGCATTTAGTCAAACCAATTTTCAACTGCATAGTGGAAAATAAAAGGAAAAGCTTATCTTGTTGGAATATAGAAATTCCAATCAAAATTAGAATCACACAATACTTATCAAGAAAAGTTGGCTGATAAAACACTCCTCATAAGTCAGCTACTTTGCAATTAGTACGCAAACAACCGGTCACTAATTTACCTGAGTTCCTAGGTGCACGGGATTGTTAACTAGATACAATCCAGGAGATGTGTATATAGAAGGAACCCATACCAAGCATCCCCAACATATATAAAAACCAGCTGTAGAAAAGAAAGAAAAAAAGAAATGTATTTAGGATACATGAGATTAACTTAATAAGAAAAGGGAACAATCAACCTTTTAATGATTAAAAAACAAATAAAAATACTATATGTTGACCTGAAATATATTTCTTTATTTGTGGACATAAAAATACTATATGTTGACCTGATAAAATACTATCTTCTGAAATTTCTTTTAAATAGCATTCTGAACATAGGTGACGTGGTTAGAGATATAAAGGTATACAATCAATGAACATAGCAAATTTTTCATAAAACTTTCCACAATATATACAACTGAATTGGGCTCAGTTTTAGCACATCGAATATATATAACTGAAAATCAATCAGAAATTGATGGTAGATGCCAATTTGCAATCACAAGAAGACGCTTGTAAAGTGGTTTGCAATCTGCAAGAGCCTGTGGTTTAAATGGAATCATTTTTGATAAAATTATTGATAGTTTCTCATCAAAAATAAAATGCAATCATTTTTGCAATCTCAGCTTGATTTATATTGAGAAAAGGATCACTAAGTTGTACTACAAGCCATCTGAATAAATAGGACTTCAGACAGATGTTTACAACACAATACAATTCCCTGTATAAAACATCGTATTTTAATTTATTCCAACCACAACCAGCTGCCGTCATTTCAATGGGAAATGGAATTATTAATTACAATCATACTACACTTCCCAAGTATTACCCCAATTTTTTTTTATACCAATTGATGTGGCATTTATCAATATAAAGAGGAATTATATAATAAATTATTTTGAAAATTATAAAAATTTACCATCCAATTGATGAATTCCATATCACTCAGGATGTAAAAAAATTGAGATAATACTTGAGAAGTATAGTATGATTATTTATTAAAGCTACATATGCAAAAAAAGATATAGTAAAAACTTAAGCAAGAATAACATTGAAGATATACAACATGAAGATGGAACACAAATGCTTAGATACGAGGATCAAACACGCATCATCAAACATATACAAGACTGAGAGCTAAGAGCGTTAATAAGTGGCCTCAAAGAAAAAGAAAAGAAAAATGATGGGAAATGAGGTCTGTTTAAGGTATAAGGCATACATTTCTAAGGAAGAGTTGAGGAGTCAACTTACGTGAAAGCAGGATTGAGTTTTGATAATAGAGAAAAAGTAGCAATACACTGATATGGGGCCTGCTTAAGGTGTAAACCAACAAAGCAATGGAATTGAAAAGGGAGAAAGAAGGATAAATTAGCCACGCTGGGTAAGGTTGAGGGCATTAAAGGAATATAATGGTAAAGGAAAGGCAAAACTGAATGAATACGAAAGAGTTGAAAAAGTATAAAACCAAACCTAACTGAATATCTAGATTTTTAATATTTGTAATTACATTAGCAGGTAAAAAGAAGAAACTGATTTGCCAAATTATCTGGAAACTTTCAGTAGCGGATAACAGTAACTATAACACCAAGGACTTTAACTGTATTTCTATGGTTTTTATATTTTTCATATTCTAAATTGCAGAATATTTGAAATTGTCCAAATTTTACACCCAGCCTAACTAAAATGTCACAGGTGTGTTATGCATGAGCATAACCATGCAACAATATCTTAGTTCTTAAATTAAAGTGATATTTCATAGAAACAGAACTTTTCGGACACTTTCACTTCCTAGTTAAATATTTAGCCTGTTTAGTTGTGTTTGTTAAAATGAGATGAATTCAAAAGAAGTCAAGATTTTAAAATAAAGGCTATCATAAAGTGTTTGCAGTTATCTCAAACACAAACCCATTAAACAAAAGAAAGTGACAGAGCGAGCATATAAACAAGAATGCCACAACACAAGCCCTCTGAGGAAATAATCATCTAAAGGTCAATTTTTTTTCTGTTTAAATCATTAAAAATGTATGTAAATGTATATCATCAAGGTCAAATAGTCATTCCTAGGTGTACCCAAGCTTTCTATTCACATATTAAGAGACCAATGACAGCAAAACTAGTATTAGAAGTAAAAAGGAAAATAGAACATATGTAAACCTCGATCATGTGCAATGTCCATTGTACTCCAGTACCCAGCTTCCCACCAGAAGAACTTTGTAACATAAACGAGCATCAATATAGTATTGACCAGCATGGAATCTTCAACTTTCCCATTCAGTTCATACTGGTAAAATTAAGAAATAAGAAAAGGAATTAAGCAATCATGTTTTAAAATTTTTAATACAAATAAGTATAATGGTAAACATAATTAGTTGTTGAAGGGGATAAACTCTTCATCAAAGAAAACAGTTATCTTATGCTAGAAGAAGACTAAAGTTGGAATTGTTAACAAACAAATCAAGATCTCTAAGTAGCAAATACAGTAAAGAGATTAACAATCTTCTAAAGTGCTTTCCTACCAGTTAATTTGGGATCAATCGTCACTCAACATGGTACGAGCAACCTTAACCACTTTCTTAAAGTCTGTTTTCTTCATCGAATAGTGCCCTATTTAACTAGTAAGGGAAAAATGAACTATTTATTGGGAATTTTATTGTGCTTTTTGGTTAAGATTTCGAACAGCTCTTCTAATTGCCGCCAAATCTCCCAACATGCTCACATTTGACCATGAGATCTAGTGTTCAAATTTCAAAATTTCTCTACTCAGCTAAGTTTAGAGCACACTGTTAATTGAGTTTTGGATCCACTAGTTTGACTAGAATTAGTGCACTTTTTCCTATCACTTAAGCTGTTGAAATAGATAATCAATTTCCAGATTACCGTACTTAGGCAATCAATGGCATGACTGTTAGTTTTCATAATCGAACGACTAAAATTGGGGAAGTTAAGCAATCACATGAGTTGTCAGTCTCTTCCCATTTGATGACTAATTTCACTTGAATATACAGTAACCCAGTAAGAAGACCTATGCAAACACAACCAAAACGTACAAAGGAAAAGTAATGTACCATCTTTGGTATTAAAATAAGAACCAAAAGAAGGGAAAAAAAAAAAGAAAGAAAGGAAACATAACTTCAGCATCCAGAGTTCACTCTCTACAAATTTCCATAATTAATCAAGCATAGAGTTCCAATCTCCTTCCTAGCACTAAAATGAAATTAAAAGCAGATACAGAATTATTCTGTTCATTAGAGTCTGAGTGATGTAAAGATTAGACTAACTACATAAAACAAGGAACAAGCAGATGGCCATGAGATTTTGGACCTACCCTGCCATAAGTTTATAGAATGAGAGAATTCATGTCATCATTGAATTTAACGTTTAGATACAGAAATATCTAAGAGCTTGTACCTGTTTAATAGAATAGGTGAAAGCAAGAACGGCCCAGGACATCATTCCAAATCGGCAGTTTGTGAATACTTTGATATCAAAGTTCTTGCCAATTCGAGGATACAGCTCCATACCCTGTAACAAGAAAGAAACCTAAATAAGAACATGGTGCAGGTAGATGCCGCATAAGAATACATTGTCCAGCACAAATCTCATATTGATATCAACTTCACCTTTTCTAGTCAGCAGTTTTGTAATAGATGGCTATTTCTTAGTTTTTTATATGTTTGCTTCATGATTAGAATTGTTAAGGACAATAAATGAATAGAAAATGTAACCTCAGATAAAAATTAACACAGAAAGTTAGAATTTTGTAGCCAAACTAAAGTATGTTATTTGCAGCAAAGATTTTTCTTAGATAAGCCATCATTTTAATTTCTTTTCTTTTTTCTGGGCCCATTTCCCTGCTAATATATTAGTGCACTAACAAAAAAAATTGCACACACAAAGACACAAGCAAAGATAAATGAAGAACACGCATCCAAAAAACACACAGCTTTAGTCGAACATCATATTCAGAAAAACCGAAGATATGCTAGAAAATACATATAAGAATATTAACAAAAAGAAATAATATACAGCTTCAGTGAAATCATCATTGTTAGATGAATTTAAACAATAGAAAAAAAAAAAGGAAAATTGTTGCTGTTAAGAAAACAAACAATGTGAAACTGGCAAATTTGGACTCAGTGACCTAGTATTGATTAAAATATCAGTTCTTATAAGCGCCTAGGCCAGCAATTTGATGGGATGTATATTTTGGAGTTTAATGAATGGTTTAAAAGAATGGTTACACAAGAAGTAGTACTGAAGAAATGGTGCACAATAATGCTTCAAGCCGTCCATTCTAAAATCTAATTTGAGAACCACAAAATTGTGCCAGTATAGTGCTTTAGGAAGGTTTTAGTAATCAAAAAGTAGTTTACAAAGTGCTCTAACAAGAGTTTGAAGGCTGTAAGTAACAGGGATATAAAGGAAAGCTCAGCCTGAAGTTTCGTTTTCAAAAAAAAAAATAAAAAAACAAGGAGACACATGACTCCAGGTTCCCTTGGAAATCATTTTGTAGTTCTCAACACTCAAGGATTCAAAACTGGATGCTTGCCACAATATTTGAATATAAGCTTGACTCCGACAAACCAAATTGCAGTCTCATTCTTTCTTGTTTTAACACTTTTATTTAATAAGCTTCCTTTCAATTTCTATTTCTTTTTCATTCTCCTTTACCCTAAGCATCATAAGTTATTTATGGGAAAAGGAAAAAGAAGAATCATAAGCAAATGTAGACGTCACAGAATCCAGAAGAAGCTCACCCAGTAGAAGTCCATTATGATGTTCCCACAAGAACCAGAATCAGTGGAAGATGGGGCCAAATGACCCTTGTAGAAATAAAACATCAACGTCAGAAATTACCCATAGTAGTAAATTAAGAATAATAAAAATGTCGATTGGCTTAATATTAAACCCCCACTGTAATGTATAAGAAAATACAAAAGATGAAGCTTCCAAAAATAAGTGCCGAAAATATTTCTCCCAGATGATCATAGACAACTGTGGGGTTGAATATCCCAAACCTGAAGAATGCATATGGCAAAATAATAAATCAACAAAATTTGATTATCATCCAAAGTGGATTAAATAAAACCAAAAAACCTGTAAAGCACATTGCTACTATAAAAATGGATGTTTCTGTCATAAGGCATGCAACTTCCAGCCAATGACCGTAAATAAAAATATATGCTGAACAACATGCAAAAACAAAACTTGTGACTGTTGAGAGTTTTAGACAAGATATATAATAACTAAAATATTAAAATAATACAAAGTATTGGACAATAACTTAAACAGTTATTCATCAATTTTGTTTCCAAATCAGAAGTGGAACAAGAAGATGGTTAAACAGTCATTCATCAATTTTATTTCTAAATCAGAAGTGGAACAACAAGATGGCTTTGGTACCATTCATCTACTATACAGAATGCCAACAACTACAAAGAAGGCCAGCAAGAAGCACTTTAGCAGTACCATGATAGCCCTTTGGCATAGGTATAATAAGTGAAGATGACATTAACTAGACTAAAATGACTTCCAAAACCACTAATGAGGGCATATGAATATAACTATGAAACACAAAAGAATGAAGCATATAATACTTTGATTTGTCCAAAGCCATTGATATTCTGGTCAATGAATATCTTGGCTAAGCAAAATGAAAGTGATGTCCATCAGCTACAATACACAGCAAATTTACTAGCAGCAGCAACAAAATAAAAAAACACACTAGCTAGAATCCGTTCAACAACATCAAAATTCAGAATTTTATAGTATATTGCAACATTTAAACAGAAGAACTTGATGGAGAGCTCCCTCACCACCAAAGGCTTAGATAGGTAAATAATGTAATTGCATACGCGGTCACACCATTTGCCTGCAATAATTGCAAATTCGTAAGCTAATGACTTAAACCGTGGTAACTAAAAGTCTACAATCTTTTGTAGCTAAAAGATCTAAGTCTATAAATTCCACCAAAACTATGTATAAACAAATATTATTGGAGCAGATGCACAAGAAAGGATAAAAGGCATTTGCCAGAGGACAATATCAAGTAAAAATTACCTTGTAAATAGGTCGATGCCCAGTGGGAGATATCGGACCCTCAACCCTTTTTCCAGGAAGAAGAAGCTGAAGTGCAGCCTCAAATGCTGCATAACAAGCGATTATCTTCCAAGCAACAGCAGTGGGTCTCGGCCATATATCCACAAAGCCCTGCAGCCCATGTTGCCTCAAGTAATTCCATGTTTGAACAACAGACCCATCGGCATGTACCAGAGTATACCATCTGCTCAAAGTAGCAACAGTCCACTTACAAATGAATGCATATGAACTTAAATACCCAGCTTAGACCTGGATAATCTGTGCATAAGGTGGGTTAAATTAGTCCGAATAAACTAATAATTCCATTATACTCATCAAGTCTTTGATTTCAATGGATTTCATTTGAAAAAAAGGTACTGGTAAAACATAAACAGCAATCATAACAGAGAGGAAAACATACGAAGTATAAAATTTGAAACTGTAACATAAATAGTAACGAGAAATAAAAATCCAAAGAATCAATGAACAGTCTAAATCATAATAAATAGAATCAACCCAATTAGTAACTAACAATCTTCAAACCAATTAGTTATTAGCTCAGAATAACCCAGTAACAATAGAAATAAAAACCCCAGATAGATTATGTCCTGTGATTTCCTTCCAAGAGTGACAAATAGAATTGAATCTTACAACAAGATGACGAAAGGTGGGCACAGAGATAGAAGTGAAATCATTGAAAAATAAGTAAGTGCTGGTGAATGCACTGTCTTTGATTCAGAAGCCGCCATTTTTTTACTACTCCCTCTTCAAATTGTGTGTGAGACTCTGAATCTGGGCTTATGAACAATCCTCAGCCTGTAAGAATGAATATATATAACTGTAAGCGTTGTGTCAGTGAGTGTGACTGAATTTTGAATGACGATAGTGTTTGGCTGCTGTTACTTGACTTGGAAAATGGATTATGGAATCTGGCTATGACAGGCTCGCAAATACAATTCGTTGACTTGGAACTGTCCTTTTGAAAATTCTTCCATGAAATTTCCAACTGATCTTCCATTATATTTTTTATTTTTATTATTAATATATCTTTTATTTAATTAGGGGAGAATGCATGCCGGAGCCGTAAAATTCATAATAAGTAAAATAATATAATATAATATAATATTATAGTGTTAATTATCATAAAATTTAAAACAAATTTCTAAATTTTAAATTATTATTAAACATTTTTAATAAGGAAATATTAAAATTGTAATTGATGCGCCTACCGAGGGACTTGTTTATTATTATTTATTGGCATTATTTTTAATTAAAAATTTGACCGAACAATATTATTTATTTATTAATTACATAAATAACAATTATATTTGCTTTCATTATTTGTACCCATATATACATTTCTTACTTTTACCTTTTGATTATTAATCACCTAATCAGGACTCATGGAGACAACATAATTTTTACTAATTTCTTGTAATTCCAGTCAAAATTGACAAAAAGATAAGGAGTATAAGAAAGGGTAAATTGGGTATTTTATTAATTAGTGTTTTTATAAAACAAAAACAAAAACAAAAATATTATTTTTACAATCAAGAATGCATTTGATAACTTTTTTTTAAAAGTTGGATTCTATAAATAAGAAATGTAAAATGTGTTTAAAAAATACTTTTAAAATAAAATTTTATTGATTTCATTTCCTTAAGTACATAAAATTAATCAAAAGTTTTTAAAAAATTTAACGAAAGAGCAATAAATATCCTTATAGTTTTAAAAAATTACAAATATCTTTATATTTTTAAATTTTAAAAGTAAAATAAATACGTATATCATTTGTTAATTAAATTATCATTTTTATAATATAATATATTAACATATTCTTTATAAAAATAAGAGTATAATAATTATTATATTATAAAAATATTTTTATCAGTTTTTAAACTTTAAAAGTATTTCATTTTTTTAATTTTAGGAGTGTTTTTCATTCCCAATAAATTAATTAACGTTTTTGAGAATTTGAGAATTGATTTCATATTCATATTACTTTGCGGGGTCATAAACCCTTCTTGCCGTTCCTTCCCTCTCAAACATTGTTTGTAATAAAATGAAACTGGCTCATGCTGCGTTTTACAACGAGAAAATTCGATTTTGCGGGAAAGAAAACTGGAAAATCCGACATATTTGATTGAAATCCTCTCTTCACAAGTTTCGTTTCGTTCACCTCCCCATTTGCAAAACTCAATATGCTATGGAGATGCAAAAGGAACTTGTTATACAAAATACAAAGAAGGCAAATCTTGAAAACAATCCAGTCTAAGTCAATTCACCACATTTCATCACCAAAGGTATGTGCAACAACTCAAGAACCCAGCAAGTTGTTTTCTCGAGAAAATTTTCATTACCCACATCAAGATTTTCCCAATAAGAGCAAACCAATCGTTATTTCCCCTCATATTGTTTATTCAACTCTAGTGAATTGCCCTTCTGATTTGATTACTTTGAGTTTTTTTATTTGGTGTGCAAAGCAACGTGATTACTTTCATAATGCTCAATCATTTGATTACATGATTAGTGTGGTTGTTCGTTTGACTGAACGGTGGAAGACTGTGAAAGGAATTGTGTGTGAGTTGCAGAGTGTTGGGTGTCTGACAAAAGCACAAACTTTTTTGCTTTTGTTGAGGATTTATTGGCGTGGGGGAATGTATGGGATGGTTTTTGAGGCGTTCGAGGAATTGACTCATTTTGGTTTTACACCGAACACGTTTGCACGCAATATTGTTATGGATTCATTGTTCAAGGTTGGACGTGCTGATATTGGTATTAAGGTGTTGAAGGAGACCCAGTTCCCAAATTTTTTAAGTTTTAACATTGCATTACGTAATTTATGCAAGTTGAATGATATGGTCAATGCTAAGCATGTTTGTCGGATGATGTTGAGGAAGGGTTTTTATCCTAATGTTGAGATATTTGAGATGGTTTTAAATAGTTTTTGCAAAATGGGTAGGATAGCCGAAGCATATCAAGTATTAAGTCTGATTATTACCTCAGGTATTTCTATGTCTGTGAACGTTTGGAGTGTACTGATTGATGGGTTTTGCCGATTGAGAAGGCTTGACATGGCAGCTTATTTGCTGGAGAAGATGGTTGAGACTGGTTGTTCCCCTAATGTTGTAACTTATACCTCTTTGATTAAGGGTTTCATGGAAGCCAAAATGGTCAGCCGTGTATTTAGTATTTTAGACACCATGGAATCTGAAGGGCATACTCCTGATTTGGTTTTTTACAACGTATTAATAAATTGTTTATCTAAGATTGGAAGGTATGAAGATGCACTTGATGTGTTTGCTAGTTTGTCGAAACAGAAATTAGTTCCTGATTCTTATACATTTAGCTCTTTGTTATCTACTTTATGTTTGTCTAGAAGATTTTCTCTTTTAACCAAGCTAGTTTGTGGACTTGAGGTGGAAGCGGACCTAGTAGTCTGTAATTCACTTTTAAGTTACTTTTGTAAGGCTGGATTTCCAAATCATGCAGTGGGGTTATATGATAGTATGCTGGATAGAGGCTTTATACCTGACAATTACAGCTTTGTTGGATTACTTCATGGATTGTGTGGAGCAGGAAGAATTGAAGAAGCTGTTAATGTATACAAGGGAATCGTCATGAATTATAGCTCTCTTGATGCTCATGTCCATACTGTAATTATAGATAGACTTGTAAGAGTGGGTAAATATCATAGTGCCATAAAATTGTTTAGAAGAGCCATTATAGAGAAATACCCATTAGATGTTGTATCATACACAGTTGCCATTCATGGACTTCTCAAGGGCAGTAGAATTGGGGAAGCATCTACTCTGTATAGTCAGATGAAGGACATTGGTTTATTGCCTAATGCCTTCACATACAATATAATGCTCTCTGGTTTCTGCAAGGAAAGAGATATTAAGATGATTAAACAATTATTACAAGAAATCATTGAGGCAAGGATTGAACTGAGCTACAATACATTCATCCATGTAACTAAATTTATATTTAAATTTCATGCATCATCTGCGTCCTTGAATCAACTAAGTGAGATGTGGAATTTGGGGTTGCTTCCTGATGAGGCTATGGATGCACTATTGTTTGATGGATTTGTCCCTTGTGAAAGAGTGGAGGTGGGAAATTATTCATTGCTGAGAGATGGTGTGGAAGACAATCAGTTATTGAGCTCATCGAGCTCTGATAATTTTTCTGATGTGGCTGCTTCCATGGGTTGAATGTAGTCAGTAAATTTTAATATAGGCGGCTATTGCAGTTTTCATCCTATGGAACTCAGCTCGCTGTCATATATTCAAGCACTAATACAGATTCAGTTGGTAACCTCTGTCTCTTGCTCTCATAACTAATCGCACCAGTTGGAACTTACATTTTTTCTTTTTTTCATTTATTTTGTTTCTCTGTTCAGAATTATCTCATTTTTCTGTTGGTCTGAAAATTGCTTGAAGATTCTACACAGTTATTTCACGCATTGATGACAAAGTACCTCTGATGGTTAGTTTACTGTTTTGGAATTGATTATGTATCTTTTTCTTGGAGATGATTTGTTAGTCCTTTTAAATTTTAACTTCTTTGTAGTGAGATCATTTGCAATGGACTGCTTACTTTGTCATTAGCCAGGCATGATGTGATTGAAACTACAACACAGTATAGACTTGCTCAACTGATTTGAATCCTAGCTGTTTCAAATCTTAATTTCTACTAGTATAGCTTTTGACCTTCTGATTCTAACAAAAACTCTCTCATTGTTGGTTGTCACCATCGACTGTCTATGTTCCATTTTACATATTACTTTATGATGGCCGTAGTTGATCTGATAGTCTTGTGTTGGACATTTTGCATATCTTCTAGTGCTTGTTCCGAGCATAATTGAATTTAACAATTCAATAAAACAAAAAGAAAATAATAATAAATTAATAAAAAGAAATAACATTTAAGACATTCTTAAAGTCATGGAAACGTGAATAATGATCATGCCTGTTAGAATGTTCAGACCATTGATTGGGTAAGGAATTTATATCTGTTTACAAACAAAATGGTTGAGTTTTTTCCCCTAATATTCAAATGGTTTGCTATTGAATACTTGATGAGATTGACTAACCGATTGTTATTTTCTTCATGATTTTTTCTCATATTTTTTCCATACTTGAATTCACTTCTGCATGAAAGTTTTTTAGTGTTTGGAACATCTTGCTGATATAGCATTTTCTTTCTAACTTTTGCAGATTTTGATATAAGAATTTCAGTGTATCTGTTGGTCTCCTGTCTTGAATGATTTCAGGTTACTTCTACTACTCGTTATGTTTTATAATAGTTACTGTTTTGTAGTTCTATTCTAAAGCTTTGCATATACTTTGAATTGACCATTTTAAATTTACTTTTAACTTTGAATCTGCCTGGCTGTTTTAAGTGCAGAAAATCCAGATAAAATCTCGATGATTTACATTCTGGCATGGAACCTGCAGAAACATGAAAATGGTTGCACTTTGAGAGTTTTTGGTTTTATTTCTCTTTTCTTGTTTATGTTTGGGCTTGGGGGGTGTTAGTGCAGAGAGATGGAGTTAACTCTAATGTTTGTGTTTGTTTGGTATCCTCATTTCACCTAAACTCCTTTTGTTTTTCCCTTTAATTTTAAATTTTTAATTGCAGGAGGAGCTAAAGCCAACTTTAGCTGATACCATGTAACTGCAGATCTGCACTGAGGTAGTAGGTTTACTACCATGGAGAAAACTCAGTTATCGTGCTAGCTGTAATTTATTTCATCTAGTCTCTCATCTCACATGGTAAAGTTCTTTGGGCAAATTTTCTTCTGAGCTGAAAATTTTCTTTTTGCTAGAATTATTGTTTGTGATTCTAACTAGGTTGTTTCTGATGCATGTATGCCATGTATTAATCCTGATTATTGGACTTTTCATGGGATTTAAGTAGTTTTTTCTTATTGATGAAACTCACAAAGGCACTTTCTTTATATATATTTGTACTAAAGGCCTTGTTTGCAAAAGTGTTATGCATAAACCATAGGTTTGGAAATTATTCACTTAAATTCTCTAAGTTTTGAATTGCGTGACACAGTTCCCTTGACCATTTTGACGATTGGTCAAGTTAACCATTTTGCTTGATTGAATTGTATGACTTTTGTACCCTTAGAACAACTTTTTGATTGCAAAAAAGACGTTTAAGATCTGTTTAGGTTAACCGTTGTTAACTTAATCAAGTCTACTTTTGACTCAAAATCAGCTTTTAGGTTGATATGTCACGTACTGAAATAACTAACTGGACATTATATCAGTCTTACGCTCTTACCTAATACGATACAGAAAGTAACTGAATACTGTCATGCTTAAGTTTGATGGTTGATCAACTTAGTTATGGAACTCTGAGTGATGCTTCTTGAAACTTGACTATGTAAAGCCTAATTCTCTAGACCTCTGCTTTATGTGACATTTTTGCAAAAGCAGACTTCAGGAAAATTATCTTTTTTTTTTCTTTTTCTGTTTATTGTTATTTTTTTAATGGGTGCAGGGTAGGCTGAGGTTGTTTGGACAAAATTTCTTGTTTGAAAATCTGGCATACTCGAGAAATGTTTGTATTGCTTACAACTTTATTTGTTCCATTTAGTTTCGCCGCTTGAGGGTGGAAGGCTCTAAAAAATCAATGGATTTAGTTTGTGCCTTAAGTAACTAATTAAATCTAGTGTTTTTAATGTATATAGCTTGCAAAGGCTTAATCTTAAGGTTTCTGATAGATGACTTGTAATGCTTTACATTGACCAGTTTAGTGCATGTTGGAGAACCTGCGCTTGTCTTCCACCTTAATTCAATTTGAACCTGAAAGATAAGGAACATGCACAGGTTTGCTTTTAACTGTTCCTACGGAAAATTTCTAAATGCATTTTGCTGAAGTATAATCTTCAACATTTTATTTTTATAAATTGTAGAACAATTCTGTTGATCCCATTTTTAAAGCTTGAGGAAACATGATTAGTTGATTGGAGAACTCAAGGAAGCATTAATGTCATAAAACATGGGTTTCAAAAGTACGCTAATTCTTTTGATTACACTTTTGACGTAGGCTGCCATTGATACTTTGTTGACTTTAATGTTTATTTACAACTTGGTTCCATATTTCTTCTTGTATTATTGAAATTGAGTTCCTTTATTCTAATAATCTTTGTGCCATTTTGGTGTCACGTATTAGGTTCGATTTTGATGATGAAGTCTTTGGAAGTGGATTGGTGTCACGTATTGGGTTAATATTACTTAATTTTATTTTATAAACGTTTTTAAAATTCTTCAGATCTTTATGATTATGATTTGTTTTGTTTTGTACATTGGTTTATTCAATCAAATGGATGTGAGTAAGTGTACATACATTAGTATATTGTTGCTTTTGACCAAGATATACCAATCGATAGAATGGCATCTATTATAGTACACCCAATCTGGTTCACTATTGATAGAGCTAAATTTGCCAATGTTGATTTTTGAGAAAGAATTAAATCTGATTAGAACTACGCATATCTTTTACCCCTTATATTTCTTATTCGTTTCAATTTGGTATAAAAGCACCTTTTTAGGTTTGACCCCCTGGTATCAAGTCACTGATTACTTTGAAGTAAGATGTAAATGGAAGTTTCTTATTAGATATAAAGAAGTAAATGGAAGTAGTGTAAGATGAAGTGTTTTCCATTTGAGATTGTGCACCGTGCTATACCCAAGTTCAGGTTCTAGCAGTTTCTATATTGGCCATTACTTTTTGTGAGTGGAGGCCAAATGTTTTAAGGAAATCGGCAGCTTAACTACTTCTGTGTTAAGCGGGCCCAAACATTATGGCTTTTCTATCGTTGTGCTGCATCATATGGTGAAGAAACATTTCCACTCATCTTTTTTCTGTCACTGTTTCTTTCTAGAAGTTAAGATTCTTTCAATTGAAGACGGTAACACTTAATTACTATTACTTGAATCTCCTACAGGGGAAATTGTGATGTAGGAAAAGAAATGATTGTGTCAAGGATTGTCATATGCTATTGCATATCTATCTTGTGGCAGAGAAACAATCCATCAGTTTTTCCATACGACCCTTTAATTGGAATGCTACATTCGTGATGATTTGTTCATAGAGGCTGTAATGGTGTTGGTATGGCTTTGCAATATTATAGAACCACTAATGGTTGTAGACATCAGGCTTCTCGAGAAAACTACAAAGATGTGGTTAAGGAGACAAGATGTCTCTTTTAATTATAATTTGTAGGAGAAGAAAGTCATCAACAATTTGGGAAGTCTTTTAGCTAACACTATAGCCCTTATAATGTCGCAAGCTTTTGTTATACTAGCTTCTGATGACAATAACCAGCTGAAATTCAAATGGCTGAAAGACCATAGTTTCGAAGAGTGGATGAAGTTTCAGTTCAGATTTAGCTGATAGGTTAAGGTCAAACCATGATTATGATGATAGGCATAGCTGATAATCCTGTAAAAACCTGCAAAAATTATAATCATTGATGATTTTAGAATAGCCTAAACCAGATAATCTTTCAGGTCCCTGTTGTTCTGGATTAGTACCAATTCCGTTTCATATTCATTATCTTATGTACTAGGCTGTCATTGTAGAAAGGGTAGATTGTATGTTATTTACATGTTGAGGCACTCGGGTATAAATTTTTTACTAATTTGTTTATGAATCTTACTGTATTTTATTTGTATATATACCAGGTGAATACATAACCATATATGGTACAAGCTGCTGGATGAGGATGTACGCAATCCTCATCTTTTCCAAAAGATTTGGCTTGCACTTCTGCACAAAATACTGTTGTTTTGCAGATATGATGTCATTCTGTCTTTTAAAGTCGAATATTAATAATTATGTTTGTATATTCATAAATGTAGTAGCCTAGGTTTCTGAGTACAAATTGCAAAATTTATAAATCAATTTATAAACTTTTTTATTGAAAATCTAAAAAAGTAAGTTTGAATGCATGAATTAGAATAATCTTTATATTTTTTCTATAATTTTTATTATAGTTATTTTGGTAATTAAGAAACAGAATCTACTTCTAGTATGTCCTAAATAATCCTAACCGTTAATGATACAATTAATCAAACTACAATGATACAATTATTCATTGTAATGGTTGTTTCATATATATGTTGTTATTGCAAATCGAAAACCAGAATTTGAGCAAAAATCATTTAAATTTACATGATTCCTATAGTTCGGCTGCACAGTTACTTTTTATTTGTTATATTATATAAATAAGTTTTTATTTAGAATTTAACATTTGAATCCATTTTTTATATTTTGGTCCTTAAATTTAATTTACTCAAATATCTCAGAAAAAGTCATTTCATTAAAGAATATTATTATTTGATTAGAAAAAATAATAAATTTTAACTTGCCAACCATTTACCATATAAACCCATAATCCCCTCGTATAAACTACTTTATGAATTATTATTGATAAAAGTGGTTCAAAAGAATGACAAATTGGTATAGAAAGAGTTAGGTGATGGTTAAATTAAATCTATAGGGAGAGACATGGGAAATAATGTTGATAAGGATGTATGTTAGGACAGGAATGTTTGGCTTCGTGGTATGTGGTGTATAAAGATACAAATTTCAAATTTTTTATTGTAATTTTTAATTGTATACGTAGGCATAAAGTAAAAATATTTGTAATGCTAGAAAACATATATATTATATTATTTAGTGTATATAATATAAAATATTTTTGAGATTGAGTTGCTGCCACGTATAATAATTATAATAACAATTATTATTATTATTATTGAATAAAACATTTAAATATCAAAATAATTCTTGAATAAATTTTTTTTATATTAAAATAAATAAATAAAACAATCAAAATTTTATTATTATTATTATTATTGAATAAAACATTTAAATATCAAAATAATTCTTTAATAAAATTTTTTAATATTAAAATAAATATAAAAAAAATCAAAATTTTATTTTTTAAGTGAAAAATTAATGTTTTTCAAATATTTAACAAATGTACTTTCAAAATTAACAACTAGGGTGGGCATTGGCTGGATTCAGTTCGATTTTGATAAAATTGAATTGAATCGAAAAATTATGGTTATTTTAGTTTTGAAATCGAAAAATTAAAAAAGAACTAGTAACATTGATCAAATCGTACGCGATCGTTATATGGGCTTAGTTAGTCAACAATCACAAATTTTACGGTGATCGTTTCTGTATTAACTAGAACATACTCCATTTTCAGGAACCAAATGTCCCAGCAGTGAATCCCGTTAGCTACGTTTTTATTGGTTGCAGAACTAGAACATTAAGCTTATCAAATGCCTGGTCAAACATTATATACATCTGACTTCCGGTATTTATCAATGACCTTGGTATATCCTTCTCCAGTATTCTCATTGTCACTACTAAATCATCATCTTGTGGGCGGTCATCCCTTTATGTGATTGAGGATTCTGAAAAACTGTTATACATTTTTTCTCGCTCATCTTATATTGTGGGTACTCTTCTTTGGCCTATTGGAATCTCCAGCCAGGGTTGGACCATCAGAGATCGTCCCTGCCCTAAAACCTTGAACTGAATTGAAACTAGATCGGACTCCAATATTTTTAACCAATGGTTCTTGAGTTTGATGATTTTTTGGAATGGCCAAAAACTAATCTACATAAGCGCTACTGCCAGATGTTCAATGGCCCTCCAATACTTTTAACTGATGGTTCTTGAGTTCGATGATTTTTTGGAACGGCCAAAAACTAATCTATATAAGCACCTATTGCCAGATGTTCAATGGCCTCTCATAGTTCAAAACAATCAGAAGTATTGTGTCCTTAATCCTAGTGATCATCACAATACTTTATTCATTGCTTTTGATTGTGGGAATCCTTAAGTAGTCGTGCCGGCAGCAATATTCTCGCATTATTTATGACTGCAAGAATGTGTTTTCTACTGGCGTTCAATGGAGTGTATTTGTCTTATTGAGATACCAACTTTTTAGGTTGTCACTTTTCTGACTCTTTTTGCTGCACCGACAATGATCCTAAGGGCTTTGTGACTGCTTTTAGTCTGAGTTATGTGCATGCTCCTTTATGCTCACTTAGGATACTAGAGAGTCTCTTTCTGTTGTAGCATGGAGAGTGGATGTTTTATGTTTCTTTCTGCTTTATGTTTCTTATGCTTGAGGCCTAAATTCTCGTGTTCTCGTCTTTTTGCTTGCTCTATTAAAAGCTTTTGCTGTTCTTATGCGTCTATTTTTGTAAATTGTAAAGTACATTCTCGGACTTTTAGGTATGCTCGAGGTGAGAATTCTTTACAAGATCTCCATAATTTCCAAACCCTCACGTTTTGAATAAAAGCGCTAAGTGTGCTGAAGACATCATAGACACCTAATTATATAATTGCATTATATAACCTCCCTAAGTCTTTATCTGCTTCTTTGTCGCCTTGTCTCATATTAAATAACGCCTTTGGGTCCCTTAAATGATCCCTTGCTCCATGAAACCTATTAATTTGCGAATTCTATACCCAAATGTTTGAAAGAAATAATTCTTTCTGACTTAAGCCTATCATAATATCGGCGTGCTGGTTCGGCTAAGGTCAACGAAAAATCTTTGCACATAACATGAGGTTCCCATCAATTTCTTAAAACAGTTTCACGTGACCGATTAGATCGTATGATGTCATTTGTGGTATAACAAACCTCTCTGGTATTTCTGCTTACTGGATTTGGAGTATAAACGGTGAGTCCATCTTCAAAAGAGGGTCCGGATATGCGTTGGACGCATAGCTTGTTGGAGCTTTTGGGAGGAGAGAGGAGTTTGCAGATTTTTTTGTGAAGTACGTCTCTTCACTTGTTGATGCACTTCTCATAAACCTTCAATTGGAGCACTTCTCTCCAAAAACTTCAGATTTTGTGAAGCACTTCTCTTCACTTGTTGATGCACTTCTCATCAACTTTCAGATTTTGTGAAGCACTTCTCTTCACTTGTTGATGCACTTCTCATCAACCTTCAATTTCGCTTCACTTGTTGATGCACTTCTCATCAACGTTCAATTGGAGCACTTCTCTCCAAAAATTCTTGGTACACTTCTCTCTTTCCTCGGAATCTTGTTCCATTCTCATGGGTATTTCTTTTGATATCGTGTTGTTGCTGGCCATTGAGTCGAGTGATTTTACTCACTTAATCTCACAGTCTCTCAAGGATTTAAGGCTCCAATTGAACGTTGATGAGAAGTGCTCCAACATAGCTTCCTCTTTCTCTAGACATCATTCGCTCTTCAATCTGTCATAGCCTTGTTACAACCTCCGATGTCCCAATCTCCATTTGCTCACTTGTTTGCCCAATTACTTCAGGAATTCGACATGTTTGCACTAGAGACTTCCAATCTACTCGCATGCTCTACCCTTTCTATCCCATGGTTCTCTCTCCTACCAAAATGAGGTTGAGCCATAGGCAGGTTGTGTCGCGGTTCACGTTTATTGCGGGGTTGCGCTCTATATGCTCGGGCTAGCCCTATGTTAATCTTATTTATCACATTTTCACTTGTCACACCTCATAATCAGGATCCATAAACCTCAAATAGACCTGTTTATTAAAACCTTTAATACAAATAATATAGATCATATGTATGAAACTCATAATCATATACTGAGGGCTTCACATCCATCAACACCATACTAATTACATATACAAAAGAAAATATGTGCATATAGAGAGAGAAATATACAAAAGTTACCCATACAATATATATACATCATTGGGTGTCATGCCCCAGTATACAAAACAAGTGGACTCATATAATAAAATAATTCCTAGATAACTGTACAGAGAATATGAAATCCCAATGCTCATCACGAAGGTCTTCACGAATCTCACCTAGAAATGAGTCTTCCAAACACTGAAAGCTATAATAGGGTGAGTTTATAGGAAAATTTAGTGAATAAATACTGAAAAGAATGATAAAATGATATATATTATAAGTAAAATTGGTTTAAATATAAAATAAGTTTAAAATTAAAATCATTTTCATATTTAAAACACAAGAACAAGACATTAGTGGCTTACTTTCTATAATATTAGAAGTATAATCTCGGAGTGATCAGATTAATCAGGGAAGTATGTAGAGATAAGAATAGAAAATTTATGTAATGACTAGCGATTTTTAGAATGAATAGTAATTATCATTAAAAATTTATTCAAAATATGAAATAGGATCATAATAGTGCTGAAAATCATATCGAAGGGTTAATAATTTAATCTTTAGACATTTGAATCACGTAGGAGTGGGCATTTTCAAACCGATCCAATCCAAACCGTAAAAATTAACGGTTTGGATCGATTTGAAAAATTTGTGAATCGACTTACGGATTGATATTTTTCAAACCGTTATTTGCGGTTTGAATTATGATTTGAATCAATTCAAAACCACGAAATCGCAAGTCAAATTGGATAATATTATCTTATAAAATTTTTATTATTATTCATTTATCATCATAAATTATATATGATTTGCCTTCATATCTTTTATATAATAATAATTAATAAAGAAAAATTATTCAT
>JAVXUL010000011.1:6014772-6024848 GCA_035590515.1 Trichilia minutiflora | reverse complement strand
AAAATTTGGCAAAGATTTGGGTGATGGGTAGAGAGAGCAGAAGACAAACGTGCGCAGGAAGAGAAGAAGAAGAAAAGTGAAAGAAAAGCAGAGAAATTTGACCCCTGACCCTTATATATAGAAAAAGGATGAAATTATCATTTTTTCTTAAGAAATGCAAAGGGACAATCTTCTAGAAGTGGGTAAAATCATCATTTTACGCCTGTTTGATCGAACGAACTGTGCCTTCGATCGAACAAATCACAGGGTTCGTTCAAATGAACTATGATTCGGTTGAATGAATAATCCTTTCTGGTCGAACGAATCTAGCACTTCCAAAGTTAGAGAGCTCCCATCTCACTCGTTCGAATGACTGACCATTCGTTTGAACGAAATGGTCAATTCGATTGAACGAATCACTCGATTCAGTCAAACGAATTCTAAATTTGTCCAAAAGAATTACACACTTTCTTATTCTCCTTCTCAGACTTCATTATAACCAATCCAACTTTCCAAATAAGCATAAAATTACACCCACACGTGTACGGGGTATGAAATGAATGCAGATTTATGAACAAAAAGAGTGCGTAATGATAGATATACCCTCGAGATCTAAACACAGGTGTTACAAAAGGTGTAGGAGGCTTAACCTTCCATAAGACCAATTTTACCTTAGTTATTTACACTCCCTGATAATGGTACCAAAAACTTGATCTCAATTAGATCTTTTAACCAAGTATAGGTAGTCTTGTTGTAGAATAGTTTGATAAGTCCAAGTGTCGTATCTATAGGGAATAGTTTTATTAAAAGTCCAATTAGTTATGTCCAAACCAATATCCAATAGAAAAGCAAAAATAGATGTTGAATTGATTTTAAAGAGGAAATTACCAAATAAGAATTAAAATACTAAGGCTTTAGAAATTGATATTTTAGGATGATAGTTAGTAAAACCAATCCCTTATTTAACTCAATTGAGATTAACTAAAAAGTTATCCCAATCGAAAGATAAAAATTGTTTAATGCATGAAAAATATATTTTCTTTAAAAAATCAATATTTGATTAAAAGATTGTCTTTAAATTAATTGATGAAAGATGTAAGAAAAATATTTAAGACATTTAATGTTCAAAGCATTTTTTATACCGTATGTCTACAATAAATCAAAGAAAATTTTTTCAAGCATTCAATATGCTAAATGTTTACATAAAAATCAGAAATTTAAATGCTTCAAAATATTTTTTCAAAACATGCATATGCAATTAATAAAAAGAGTTTAAACATTAAAAATAAAGATAGGATCTAAACAACATACCATACATCCTTAGTATCAACTTCCTATCCTTAGCTAGAACTTTAGAAAGACATGGAGATGAGAGAATGGAATTTTATTATAAACTAATTTTAATACATTAATTACATAAAATTACATGCTTAGAATATAAAATAGGCCTCTTATTTATAGGCAAACATGAGAGCTAAATGGCAAAGTAGGTAGTTGTAATGTTTGACAATTAAGTTGAAAACTTTGACAAATGGAGTTGAAATATTCCATCCACCACAAAAATATCATGGATGATGTCAAATATGAATGATTCATGCCTCATGGTAAATATAAAAGTTGTATATATTTGAATCCTCTTTCCAATGGCACTTGTCTAAAATCAATTCGATATTTCTAAAAAAAGTTATGAGCTAATTACTGAAGCAAGGTTGGACTGGACTGAAACAGCAATGAAACTTGAATGATGGCATCAAAAGTATAACTTAGAGCCTGAACTGATGGTTGGACCAAACATAAACTTTTTAGGTCAATGAGTTTTATTTCTAATGGATTAAGATTTATCTCAATAGATCTCTTGGATGAAAAGTTATGCCCGTTTTACGTTCACTGCACAAAAACCAAAATTAACTAAAATTACAAACAAAGTAAATTTTTTATCAAAAACTAGAAATATGCATGAATGGAGAGAGTTAATGATACTTTGAGGTGTAAAATGATGAATTTAAACCTTAGTATACGTAAACTTTTATGTGCTCATCATCAACTTTTGAATTTGATTGACTTTTTGGGTTGGGCTATGATTGAGATGAAAACTTATCTTTCATATGAATGCTAAATGTTGATACAAATTTTGCAAGAGTATCTTTCAAATTAGTCAATGATTAAGCTGTTTGATTACTGAATGATTCTTTCTTTTTAATGAATGCATGCATGGTTTTCTCAAGGGTTTTTAACTTTGATTGATTATATAGAAGAGGATTAGAAGGCCTTTGTGTGAAACCTGTCCCTAAGTATTATGGACATAATAATAAATCCCTTAAGAGTTTCCATATATGTTATCATGTTTAGATTATACACGAGAGGGTATAAAACTTGAAGATTTTGTTTGAGTAAGATTATGGAGTGGGATAGGAGTATCTGAGAAAGAACTGGATTTTTAACCCTAAAATCATCTCTGATTAAGAAAAAGTTCTATCAATTTTGTAGATCTCAGAGAGAGCTTTTCGATGATATATTATGAGTTCTTAGGTAATACTCGAGCCAAAAAGTTATGGCCATTTGAAGTAATAGTCCTCGGGAGGAGGACCAGAAGCAAAGGTATTGATACGTTTATAGAAACGTATCGATATATTGGGGTTGAGGTCCAACATCTCGATACCTTTGGAGAAGGGTATCGACACCTTCTTGAGTTAAAGGTCAAATGTATTGATACATTGAAGGTATAATAAACAGTAACTGGCCAAATGTATCGATACGCTACAAGCAAAATATTCTGTAACAGTGCCAAACGTATCGATACCTTGGCAAAGGTATAGACACGTTTATGACAGAGATGTAGTCTGCTTGCTTTGAAATGTGCCAATACATTAAGGAAGGTATCGATACCTTGTAGGCTATTTAAACAGTAAATGACCAAACGTATCGATACGTCGTGGGTAAGGTATCGATACGTTGCTTGCAGAATGCCAAGGATATTGATAGGTTTTGAATCGTATCGACACCTTTAAGCGATTTCACAGCCTATTTAGGTAGAGGCAAGGATCGTCTTCCTCATTTGGTTTCTTTACTTTCTCTCTCTATTAAAATAGTAGAAAGCACTCTCTCTCACCATTAATACTAATCTCCTTCATTTTTTTACCAAACTTCGTCATTTCAGTTGCTATAAACTGAGAATCAACACCAAAACCCAGAAATCTCCTTTGATCGGAGTTTTAACCGTCGGATCATGAGGATTCGTGAGGAAAAGAGGTACGATAAACAGTAACTGAAGAGAGATTCAAGCCAAAAAAGACTCTAAGCTCGCCTATCAGTTTGGATAAGCCTATTCTTCAGCTTATCTCTCTTGTTTAAGCTATCATTTCATGTAGATCGAAGAATATGTAGCACGGGTACTATTCACAAAACCTTAGAATTTGGGAGTTTTTTAATTTATCATTTGTATCTGTAAATTACAGGGCTTTGATAGCTATTGATGTTGAAATAGATGAAAAATGTATAATAGTAGAGTGAGATTCATATTTGGTCGTATGTTAGAGAGAGAAAGAAATGGTAGAGAGAGGTGATAATATGAGCATGTATTGCATCATGCACGCACTTTGTGATCATGATTATAAGTTTGTATGTGTCTAGGTGCGGTAGCTCAGATAGGAGGATCTCCGTCACGAGGAGGATACGCAGAGGGTGGTTTTCCACCCCAGAACTATAAGTGGACATGTTCCTTTCCCTTTGCCTCATTTTATATTATTTTTGAATAACTATAATGCTAGAAATGATAGCATAGAATATGAATGTGTATATGTATAACTGAAATGAGGAGGCATTAGGTGTCTGTTGTATGGTGGTTGGGAGGGCCTCTTATTTGTGATAGAATAGGTTTGTTATGAAACTTGGATTGCCATGAATATGAGGTCAGAGGCTTATTATTCTTATATTTATTGATAATGTGAGGTTATGAGATTGAGGCCGGAGGCTAATATCAAATGATATTTTTATATGATATACTGTGGAGTGGCATAATTGTATATGTATAATGGCCGAGGTACCATGGTTATTATTTGGCCTTGTGTGCCATTATGTTTATTTCATTAGTTTTGGTCTGGTGAGCCATTGATGTTTATTTACCATATGTGTGCCATGTTAATGATTTACATATAGGTGAGGATTGTCCATACAGCTCGTAGAAAGTGGGTGGAATCTAATAGTCCCAAGGTGAGGATTGATCATATAGCTCATAGAGAGTGGGTAGAATCCAATAGACCCAGGAATGTGGATTGCCCATACAGTTCAAGATGGATGGGTGGAATCCAACATATCCAGGCTATAGACTGATATATATATATATATATATGTATGTATGTATGTATTCATGAGTACACATCTTCAACCAAGGTTGCGGAACAGCTATACAGCTTAGAGAGAGTAGATGATGATATGTATTGACTTTGACAGTTATATAAATTATGCCACATTATATTTGTGTAGGATTTTAAGGAATTTTCAAAATCAGTGTATATATATTCATTTGTTATGTTGTTTTATTATTTACTCACTGAGTATTTTTCTAAATATTCAACCCTCACTTTCTATTTCAGGTTAGTATGTCAGACGCATCATAGCATAGCTAAAGCGAGACTTCAGCACGGTTTTCAGGTACTCGACTCAAATTTTTACTTTATGGTCCACTGAACTGAAAAACATTTGTAAAGAAAGTTCATGTATTTGGCTTGGCCGAGAATACTTTGTAATGTATTTTGAAAAAATACAGTTGTAATATATATTTGTTTAAAAATATTCTATTTTGTATTATTTTATTTGAAAATGAGTTTGAAAACAGGTACTAATGCCTTGCGAGTCAGTCCTAGGAGTGCATCCTAAGTGATATGATGTATTTTCGGGACTCACAGCGATTGTCACATGGTCGACTAGGGTTGGACCGTGACACTTTGTGGTTGAGATATTTGATCATTATGGTCATTTCTCCAATTAAAGTTTGGATGATTTCGCCAATTTAGATTATAAGTGTTCAGGTATGGAGATGGGTAAGGCTTTTGAGTATAATCTATGGCATTCATTTGTTTATATGTGGCTTCTCTGAACATTGAAAGGTTTGGGCATTTATTGGTTGAGTGTTCAATGTTATCACAAATATTGCAAACATCTTTATGTTTAATGAGTTTGACTTCTTTTACTTTTCTAAGGTCCATGGTTTCAATATTTTTTGCCAAACTAGTAACCCTAGCATTTAAATCATCTTCTTGACTTAAATTATATTTTCTCCACTAGAATTAACTAGATTAGATCTAATTAAATTTTGTGAAGAACTAGTGGTATGCTAAGATTGTAAATTTTGAGTTAAGTGATCTAAATAATCTAATGCTTCATCTGGATCATTTTTCAAAAGTTCTCTATTATAGATGGTTTCAACAAATTATTTGGTATCGAGTATTAAACTGTCATAGAAAAAAGTAATTATGCGTTATTTTTCAAAACCATGATGTTAACATAAATTTAACAAATCTTTAAATCTTTATTAAAAATATGTTTTATTTTCTTTTTGTAAAAATTTTTGAATTTGTCTTTTGAAAGCATTTGTTTTATGAACTGGAAAATTTTTTTTCAAAAATTCTGTTTGCATTTCATTCCAAGTTCCAATTGATCTAAACCTCAAGGAATTAAGTCAAGTTTAGCTTTATCTTTTAATGAAAAAGGAAATAACTTGAGCTTAATAATTTCTTCACTATATGTCTGATTATTAAAAGTTATGCAAATTTCTTCAAATTCTTTTAAATGCAAGTAAGGACTTTCAAATTCTAAACTATGGAAATTAGGAAGCAAAGGAATCATACCCGGCTTAAATCTAAAGTTGTTTGCATTAAGGGAAAAAATGAAACAAAAAGGAGTAGAATGTTGAGGAGGTCGCAAGTATTCAAGTATGGTTTTCAATGGAGGATTTTCAATTTCTCCTTGAATGCTTTGATTATCAGGCATGATGCTAGAAGTATGTGATGATGAAGATGAATCAAATAAATTGCCAAAGAAGTTTGATAAGTACCTTTCTCCAAATGCCCTGAATATGGATCACGATACCAATTAAGCATAAACAAAATAAAACACACAACAATTATAAATTAACAAAAGAATATGTTAGCACAATAATATAAAAGAGGTGGTAAAATTTTTTCCTTAACAATAATATAAACAAGACAATAATATAAAAGAGGTGGCAAAGCCTTCCCCTTAATAAGAATATAAACAAGATAAAATTATGAAAAGAGGTGGTAAAACCTTCCCCTTAATATAAATAAAAATAACAAGAATTAAATTACAAGAAAATAAATAATAAGTAAATAAATTATAGTAAAGTAAAGTGTAAGAAAAGTAAATAAGCAAAAATAAAAGTTGTACGAGGCTTAGCCTTTCATAAGGCCAATTTTTATCTTAATTAATTACACTCCCCTATAACAGTGCCAAAAACTTGAGCTCAATTAGATTTTGTATCCAAGTATAGGTAGTCTTATTATAGTATAGTCCAGTGAGTCCCAGTGTCGTATCTAAAGGGAGTGTTTTTTTTCCAAGATTCCAATTGGGTTATGTCTAAATTAAAGTCTAATAGGAAAGGTAGAACAAATGATGGATCTATTTTAAAAAAAACAATTATCAAGTAGAAATTAAATATAAATTAAAACACTAAGGCTTTGAAAATTGATATTTTAGGATGATGGTACTAACTTAGATCCCTTATTTTAACTCAATTGAGATTAACTAAAGAGTTATCCCAATCGAAAGATCAAAATCGTTTGATGCATGAAAAATATATTCTCTTCGAAAAATCAATATATGATTAAAATCATGTCGTTAAATTAATTGATAAAAACATGGAAGAAAAACATTTAAAATATTTAATGTTCAAAGTATTTTTTGTGCCATATGTCTACAATGAATCAAAGAAAGTTTTTCCAAGCATTCAATATGTGAAATGTCTACATAAAAACTAAGAGTTTAAATACTTAAAAACATTTTTCAAAACACGAATATGCAATTAATCAAAAAAGCTTTAACATTAAAAACAAAGATGGGATCTAAAGAACATACCATACATTCTTAGTAACAACCTCCTACCTTTAACTAGTTCTTTAGAAAGACATGAAGATGAGAGAATAAAATTTCATTACAAACTAATTTTATTACATCTATTACATCCCCAGAGCACAGAATAGGCCTCTTATTTATAGGCAAACATGAGAGCTAAGTGTTAAAATAGGTAGTTGTAATATTTGACAATTAAGTTGAAAACTTTGACAAATGAAGTTGAAATATTCCAGCTGCCATAAAAACATCATGGATGACCTCAAAGATCAATGATTTAGCTCATATGGTAAACATTAAAATTGTAGATAGTTGACCTCTCTTTAGAATTCAACTTGTCTCAGGTTAATCCAAAATTTCTATCAAATGTTGTGGGCAAAATATTGAAGTATGATCGGGATGGACTGGACTAACAACGGGGCTTGATTGATGACTTCAAAAATATAACTTAGAGCTTGAATTGATGATTGGACCAAACATAAAAGTTTTAGTCCAATGAGTTAGATTTCCAATCGATCAATCTTCACCTTTATATCTCTCTTGAATGAAACATTATGGCCTTGTTACGTTCACTGCATAAAAAAAAAAAGAGCTGAAATTATAAACAAAGTAAATTTTATATCCAAGACTAGAAATATACATAAATTGAGAAAGTTATTCATATTTTGAAGCATAAAATGATGAATTTAACCTTAGTGCACATACACTTTTATGTACTCATCAGTAACTCTTCTTTAGTCTCGGCTCATTAACTAAATTTCTTAATATTTCTAATGTTGGTGATAATCTATCTCATTTAATTGTGATGGCATTTATCTATAAGAAAAAGATCATAATACAGTTCATAAAATCATTATGCAATCCAAAACTAGATCTTAATATCAATTTATTCATGCATTAACATGTGTCAGAAAAGTAATTAAAACTAATTAGCACATTTATTAAAACCAAGCATATCGAATCATCATGTATAATTATATTTATATTCCCCACTTAATTTATACAAACAGAATATACCGTGATCACTTAAAACTTTTTTCTCAGATAATCATTTTTTGTGTCAATAATTGATCTTTACTATTTTTATTCCTTCACTCTTTCAAGTTTGTCATTGCATTTCCTGATTCTACCATCTTATTCAGTAACTTTCTAACTTACTAATTCTTGGTTCTAATAATCCCATCGTATACAATAAATTTATTTAAAGTCTAATATACGATAAAGTTCTTTTAGCGCTTCCCAATTCTATTTTTCTTATAATTCAAATTCTAACGAATATGTCACAAAATTACCAATTTTTACTTAACTACTATTATTAACCATTTTGCACGATAAAATCTCACTTTACAAATAATAATTTAGAACAAAAGTTCCTGTAATTATTTGTTTTGTCTTATAAAATTTCATTTCTCAAAAATCTAGCCATTGTTTGCTTAATTCTACCACCTACACATTATTCTCATTTATAATTTATCAAAATCAAGCTAAAGTCCTAAAACTTTCGTGCATTATAGAAAATTCTAATAATAAAATCCATGAAAATTAATTAAAGCATGCAATTAAACTCATAATGGTGTTAAGAACCTTATTAAGAAGTTAACTTAGTGTACGATGCTAGATCATCGATAAACCTAAAAATCCCTAACTATCAACCATAACCCTAGTTTTCTCTTGTCGATTTCTTCGACCAAAATATTAAAATGAAGTTTATAGATGATAGAAGGTGTTGAGTATTAGTGTTTGGTAGTAAAAAACAAAAATTTAATCGATTAGATGTGAAGAAAATTGAAGGAAATTAGAATGGAAGCACATTGTACTTACAAACCCTTGAACCCAAATGTTACCTAATGAAGAACTGATGAGTACATAAAAGTGTACGTGTACTAAGGTTTAAATTCATTATTTTACAATTCAAAGTATGATTAACTCTCTCCATTTATGTATATTTCTAGTTTTTGATGTAAAATTTACTTTGTTTATAATTTAGTTAATTTTGGTTTTTGTGTAGTGAATGTAAAAAGGGTATAACTTTTTATCCAAGAGATATATTAAGGTTAATCTTAATCCATTGAAAAGATAACACGCTGGAATAAAACTTTTATGTTTGGTCTAACCATCAGTTCGGGTTATAAGTTATACTTTTGATGTCATCAATCAAGTTTCGTTGTTGTTCTAATCTAGCCCTACCTTACTTTAGTAATTGATCCATAACTTTTAATAAAAATTTTGGATTGACCTGAGACAAGTGTCAGATGAAAAAGGATTCAAATATATACGACTTTCATGTTTACTACGAAGGTTGAATCGTTCATATTTGAGATCATCCATGATAATTTTGTGGCTGTCATAATATTTTAACTTAATTGTCAAATGTTACAACTACCTACTTTGACATTTAACTCTCATGTTTACCTATAAATAAGAGTAATATTTTGTGTTATGGTAATGTAATTTGATGTAATAGAATTAATTTATAATGAATTTTCGTTCTCTCATCTCTATAATTTTCTAAAGTTCCAGCTAAGGCTAAGAGGTTGATACTAAGAATGTATGGTATGTTCTTTAGATTCCATCTTTGTTTTTAATGTTTAAACTCTTTTTATTAATTGATATGTATGTTTTGAAAAATATTTTTAACCATTTAAACTCTCTGATTTTCATGTAAACATTTGGCACATTGAATGCTTGGAAAAACTTTCTTTGATTCATTGTAGATATATGGTACCAAAAATACTTTAAACATTAAATATCTTAAATGTTTTTCTTACCTTTTTTATCAATTAATTTAAAGACATTCTTTTAATCAAATATTGATGTTTTGAAGAAAATATATTTTTCATGCATTAAACGATTTTCATCTTTTGATTGGGATAACTCTATAGTTAATCTTAATTAAGTTAAATAAGGGATCTAGTTTACTTCCATCATCCTAACATATCAATTTTCAAAGCCTTAGTATTTTAATTTATATTTAATTCTTATTTGATAATTTTTTCTTTAAAATCAATCCA
>JAVXUL010000011.1:5984455-6003303 GCA_035590515.1 Trichilia minutiflora | reverse complement strand
GTTTACTTGTGTTTAAATTATTTGTGGCTTGTGAAAATTGGTTAGATCAATTCTTTAAGATTGAATTAATTTGTTTGCGGTGGGTTGAATACTTGAGGCTATTTGAAAAATATACATTAGTTTTATAAAGTTTTAGAAACCCAATTCAACCCCCCCTCTTGGGTTGCCTTAGTGGGATTTCATTTTCCACCTCCTCCACTATGGCTTCCAATTGTTGCTTATATTTATCATACTGTTAAGTAATTAAAATTTTCAGTAAATGACAATATTATATACAACTAAAAGCTTAGGAAAGATGTTACCATGTCCAAGTTGAATATCTTTCATATGTGATTTGTTCGCACATTCTTAAATTTTGAACACCAACTAAGAATGCAGGGACTGCAAATAGCTAGTCGTGCAGTAATCAATCGGCTTGCCTCTCTAAGTGCTTCGTATATCTATATCTAACATAAAATATATTTAATTTTTGTTAAAGAACCAATAACAAAATTAAATAAGTTAAGGCCGATGTTACCAATCTATAGCATACTTGGAAGGCAATGGTCAAACCCTAGACATTATATGTGTATGAACGACTGATCGGAATAGCACGGTTGAGGCTTCTGTATGTGTATCGCCATACAATGGTACCCCAAGGGTATTGGTTGAAGGCGTCAAGGTTATCAACAATCCGTAATAGCCATGTGTCAATATGGTAATGCCTAGATCTACCTAACAACCATCTCTCTACCAAATAATATAGTGACAACTTCACCGCATCTTTATCATTTATTTGATTGAAGTGAAAACCCGCATAAATACGATCTAACTCTCATAATATAACTCTTCTACGATCACCAAAATCCTCATTTAGTAGTCGATCACTATCATGTTCAAAGATTAGATAGGATCCAAAATTCAGTCTGGTGATAAGTCCAAACTCAAGTCTTGAGAATCTCATCTGTGTTTCTCCGAATGCAAACCACATCTCATCACCACTGAGATCTGTAGTTATCTAATAAAGAAGCACGTGATAGATTAGTTTTCTAGAGAATTGAACATCCCCCATGTCAAGAAAGTAACCAAGACAAGTACGTCTGAACAATCTTCTTTGTCTTCTGGTCAACTTGTCTCGGATCTCATCGATGACAGCTTTTCTACACAAGCTGGTAACCGCATCAGAAAAATGATCTAATATAGGTATCTTCAAGTTTCCACCAGCTATTGGCGACCTAAGGAAAACACAATATACCATGTTGTTTGCAGAGACTAACTATCGGATATGCTTTCTTATTGTCACTACTGATGAAGTAATAATAAGCTTGTTTTACGATAAGAATAATGATACACTTATCATAGTTTCATTTTATACTTCAGACGATTACAGTTCTTTTAGATACATTCTAAGAGTTAAACCAGATACATTCGTGTCTTGTCATTCATGTTTTGTCATGTTACATTCTTATTGAAAAAATATCCCTTCGCCTTTTACAGATACATTCGAAGAGGTAAACCAGATGCTGGTTTTGTCCTACGGAGATCTGAGTCACAAAAGTGACCTGATTTTTTTCAGTTTCATGATGTAAATGGATAGGTACTTATATATTCTGCACAGGGATTTGATTTTGATTACTTTTAGGCCCGAAATTTTGACTTAACATCGATTTGTAGAACTTAATTTATGACTCCTTCGACATTTATATTTCTATATGAGAATCAGCTGTTTCTAACCTTTAGAAATCGAACTATGTCTGTTAGGAACTTTCGGGGGGAACTTCTTACCTCACTTGAGGATCAGCTTTTGTGGCACCCTGAATGCAACACTAACAACATATATATAACAAGTGATGAAGATCTTATAATCTGTTACTCTAAAACTGATTTTGATGATCCATTATCTGAAGGAAATTTATACTGCCAATGGGCAGGGTCTAATCCATATATGGTCAAACTAATGATTTCATTTGGTTTAATATTCATCACCTTCAATATTCCTATTTTTTTTGTTATTTGTATACTCAATGCAATAAAGGAAGTATATTGTCAAATGAAGAAGATTTATGATACATCATCACTATTTTCATACTCGTTGATTGTCGTTGAAGATTATCATGGTGGTGACATACCACAACTACTGTGGTTTTATGATAATTGTATGGTAAATGATAATTTCCTCTGGTAAGTGTGCCACCATCATCATCCTTTTGTTGATAATAATACCATGATTATGTAGATAGGTAAATCTACTATCTCATATAATTGTTATTTCATAATTCAGTCAATAAAATTTAATTGATTGGTTAAAAAACTCCAATTGTAAATCGAAACTAAAGCATAATAACGCAATAATCACATTATATATTGTAGCACACGAGTTGTCTTTCTTATTAAAACTATAATCACATTATTTCAACAAGGATAAGAAAACCAAATTTCGATCAATCGACAGGACATAGTTGGCTGACCGAATTGGTTGGTGACATACTGTCAAAAGACAACCAAATCCTCGATTAACCTAGAGGTAGAAAACGATAGACCGAATTTTTTATGCATTCTGCTAGAATACAATCAAAATATCGGTCAACCAATAGGTCACATTCGATCGATCGAAATCTTTATTCATTCCATCAGAATACAAACAAAATATTGACCCATAGAATACACAACAATTTTTATCCCAAATAGAGCACTTTTGAACACATTTGAAGTCCACACTTTCGAACAACGTTTAAATTGCACTTTCGAACAATGTTTTGAACTCAACTTTCTAACACATTTTATAACTTAACTTTCGAACACAATCTCGCCCTGGACTTTCAAACAAAGTTCAAGTGCAAACTTTCAAATAATGCACACTTTCTGAACAAGGCACAGTTTATAACTAAATTTTCGAATACAATTTGGGATTGAACTTCATGATTTTAACTCACACTTTCGCATATGTTTTAAAATATTTTTTGGGAACTCTGCTTCAAACTTCATTTTCGAACCCATTATAAATTTCGCTTTTGAACACTATTTAATTCCATACTTTCGAATATAATTTTATCCCACACTTTCGCATATGTTTTAAACCATTATTTTCGAACTATGAGTCGAACTACTCTCTCGAATGTCTTTGTTCCTTGACCCAAATCTTTTAAAACAATAATACCACATTTAAAGCAACCAGCATACAAATTAAGATTAAACTTGGGAAGTTGGCATACTCTGCCGTTGGACCAGTCCAATAAAATTAAATATAGTTTTTTAATTTTTCATTAATTAGCAAAAATATCGAAGAGCCATAGTCTTCTCCTTTTTTAATAGTTTTGTTCTTGTTTTCTATTCTTACATGGACCAGGCAGATGCATTGCTGCCACGTCATGACAAATCACATGTCGCTGACGTCATCAGTTCCTTCAAGTAACAGTCTCGTCATATATAGTTCCAACACAGCTAGTCAGTTTGCCCTCTTTCGTTTCCTTACCTGGCTCTCTCCATTGGTCCGTTCTATAACTGTCATAATTCACAGTAGTTTGAGCAGGTCAAGTTATTAAATAATTAAATTGTGAATTTACATCAAAATTAATTAACTTCATTTTTTTTTTAATTTCTAAGTTTTGTTTTTTTCTCTTCCTCGCTCTCGCGACGGGGCAATCTTAGTTCTCAGTTGAATCAATCTGAGAAAACCTAGAAACATATTCAATTTGCTTAACTTTGATGTAGAATTGTGTAAGGAAGCTTTCGATAATGATAAGGTGAGCTCATGATCCATCAATTTCTCGCATTTTTCTTTCATTTATTATTTTCAATTTGCGTTAATTGCTGAATAAATGGGAAAATTCAGAATAGCGGTGTAATGTGCTATTTTTTGGTGAATTTAGCTTGATTTGATTAGATAAGTCAAGTCTTTGACCAACCTGGAGAGTGTTTTTGCTATTGAACCTTATTTTCTTTTAATGTATATGTTAATGACGATTGGATTTAGTGCATTGCTAGTCGAACTTGTTTAAGGAATGGGTTGCTGTCAATTTCTGTATTTTTTGCTTAGTGATATTGATTGTTTGATGCTTAGAGCTGCAATTGAAGGCAAGCCCTGGTAAAACACTTTTAGTATTTTTATGTGTTTACACAAAAGCACCCATCAATTTCTTTTTCTGAAAGTAACAATCGGCTTTGTGATATCAAAAGATGTTTTTATTCTTTTTTGCTTAACATTACAAAATCAAATACAAAGAACGATTCATAAGTGCTTTTCTGGAGGTAATATTCCAATAAAAACTCCCAAATGCACATACTTGAAATGCCTAACGGTTAGAGTGAGGCGTTGAGTGTGAGTCTGTGTTGTATGATTGGATTGGGTTGGCAGTCTATTCTGTGGGTGGTCATTTATATGAGTTTAATAACAAGCTCTATGCCTAGCAGTCTTTATTTTACAAAACATAATACAGATTTTCATTCTAGCGTGATACATTAAAGTATTTCCTCTTATCTTTTGACTTACAAATCATTTGAATGATCAATACAGTTTTCACTAAAAATAGAACTGTTTGGGTGGAAGATAAAGAGGCAGGAGCTTAAACATGTATATACACTATACTTGTGCAATTATCTACGATTGATTTTTTTTTAATAAAATTTTGAAGAGTCAATACTTTATTTTTGCTAGTTAATGACACTTAATTAATTGAGACAATTTATTGGAAATTAATTCAATATTCAGTTATTGCTTACAAGAAAGCGACTCACTACTAAAACTAGTTCATCATGAATAATCATGTTATCCATATGTTCCTTTTCTTACAACACTACTGCCCATAGTATGCCCCATATCATGTTACTATTTGTGAACCTGAACCTGTCCTCCTGGTTAGTTTGTTTTTCCTTTCCTTCATCAGACCTGCATTTGTCCCCAGATAAGTTCAGTGTCTAATTTATCAGGTTCTTATAGCCAATTCTTAATCTTGTTCATGCTAGTTATAGATGCAACTATTAGAATCAAAATATAATTGTCTGGAGAGTCAAACCTTGATCATTTCTAGGCCGAATTAGTTGTCAATATTTTGGTCCTATTCATCCTTTGGAATTGATACAAGTACTATTCAAACTCTTTCTAATATTTTATGACTTATTAAACTTAATTTCCTTAGTGGCTTTTTTATTTTTAAAAACTGAAATGTTCCCTCTATGGTTAAAATGGACAAGCTAAACAATTTACTAGTGTAAGATTTGTCTTACATCCATATTGAGTGATGTGTTGGCTAGTTGAATATATTTAGAGTGTTTGGTACTCTGTTGCTGTAGCCACACAGCTGCTTTTGCTCCATCGCTGTTGTGAGATGAAAGCTACAATGTCAAAATTTAGTTAAAATATGAGTGAATCCCACTAAAATTTGGTGCTACATTTACAACTTTACTTCCAAAGCCAAGTGGAAGCCAGTTACACCAAACATATATTTAGTTATTCTTGCGTGACTTAAAATATGATGGCTGTTTTATAGTCGCATATAAATCTTCTTTTGATGCTATCATTTTCTATTTCGTATGTGATCTTCATGAAAACTAGGATTATAGCTTTAAATAGTCTGGTTTACATATTATTTAATCAACCATAATTGCTGAACTAATGCTTGACAGTGATGTTGAGATCTGCATCTATGTTGATTTCTGAATCCTTGAAATCTCTGTCCATGTTATAATTTCCTTCAAAAAGTATGAGTTGGCTTGAGTACAGAACTTACATGGCCACAACTTTGAATCTGTAAAATGAGAGATCTAAGTGCAATTTAAGGATTGTTTATGTTTTGATATTCAATGGTGGCATAATCATTTACATCTTAGTGCATGGTTGAGCAATCAATAATTTTCTTTTTATGCATTGATTTTTACAGGTCCAGATTTCTGATTATTATAATCTTTCTCAAATTTTTGCAGGCTCATCAGTTTCTGTTGGAATAGTCAGTAGAAACTATTGCTTGGCTGTACGACTTTCACAGCTCAATTCTGGTTCGACATCTTTTACAATGCAGTTAGTATCAAATGATAGTTGCGACGAAGATATTTCTGAAAGTGAACCCATCTTGTCTCAATCTGACATTTTGCAAAGATCAGAAGAGTCTTCTTCTTCTTCTTCTTCTTCTTCTTCTTCCTCTCCGTCATCATCTTCATCTTCTTGTGAAATTACATCTGTTAAAGTAGATTGTGTTGTTGCCGCTGCTGATTTACAAAATCTTCATGTTAATGAAACTAGCCATTTGGTGAATGCTGACCAGCCTCAATGCCGTATATGTCTTGATATTGGAGGTCTTTACTACCTATATTGCTTGGTATCTTTTTTGTTTCTTATTTTTCCTGCACTATTTTAGATGCTATATTTTTGTATCTCTTGGAAAAATCGAGATGATTATTGCAAAGCACAGACCATAAATTTTGGGTTTTGTAGTGCACTCGTCTATGAATAAAGAATTGTTAATTATCTTCTTCCTATTTTCAGGAGAAGACTTAATTGCTCCATGTCATTGTAGAGGGACTCAGAAGTATGTTCATAGATCATGTCTTGATCATTGGAGGTCAACAAAGGTGAGTGCTTAACCTCTTACCTGCATCCTCTTGGTTGATTAACAAACTGATGAATTAGAATGCTGCATTGTGTGCATGCATATAGGATATGCTACTTTTTGGAATAAAAATTTTCAGAAAGTAATCAATCCTTCTTAGGTTTACCTAATTTTGTGACCTCAGTAGTGAGACTACACATTTTTACTGACTAGAATCACAAGATTGATGCATTCAATTTGGAGAACTAATACTATTTCATTCAATTCCTTGTTGTTTCAGGAAGGCTTTGCTTTTGCTCACTGTACAGAATGCAGGGCAATGTTCAAATTACGTGCTAATTTCCCACCTGATCGCTGGTGGTTGAGATTGAAATTTCAGTTCCTAGTGGCTAGAGACCACACATTCATTTTTGTAATTGTTCAGCTGGTAGGATAATCAATGATTTCTGTTTATTTTGTCAATGTGTTACTCTATATATTGATTCAGTTGACTTGGACCGTCTAGCTGTCAATGTTTTCAACCTGAGTAATGAATAGGTATTGTTTCATGTTATTCTGATTTTGCTCTTTTGTTACATCTTTACATAGGGTACTGTTCAAAATGCTGTCATTGTATGGGAATTTTAGCAAGTCCATTTGTTTATTAGAGTTTACCAACATATATTGTTCTGCCAAGGATAGTTATGTAGCCATAATAGAAAATGTACCTTGCTGATTCATTTTTATTTCTTGAAATGGAAATAATCACTCTTTGAAATGACATTGATAGATCTTGGAGCATTGTAGAAATTGCTGTAAAGGGAAGGAAATCTCATTCAATTAAACAATTTCTTTTCCATTCTCCAAAAGAATCTTGAGATGTTCACATCAGTGAGTTTTGGGGGTAGTATTCTGGCAATCATGTGGCTAGATAGTGGTCTTTTATGTGTTCTAATGATTTTGTTTCTAATAGGGAAATGAGAAGTGAACACAAATTGCTAAATCCAGGCAAAAAATAGAAGATAGATTCAAATTGACATTTATTTTATTTATGTCTAGGAAGATAGTTGACAAAAACATATCTTTAACATAATCCGCAGACTTCTTTTCCTCACTTTGGTAAAATTTGTATTATGAACATTTATTGTGGTGCTTATAACCAGCTCTATTATTTATAGCTCTAATCGTAACTGATTCTCCCTCTGATAAATATCCTGCATTTATTTCTTTCTAGATACTTCACAAGTACTAAAAAGAGCATTTATTTGCTTAATGACCACTGTGGCAATTGTTTGTTTCTTTATTATTATACTACTACATTTTTGTGTTAAGAAAATTGTTTTTTTCTTTAATAGCTAAATTTTTAATCATGACATGTGGAAAAAGAAAATGTGTCAGCATATTATGAAAATAACTACTTAAAACAATTATACTAATGATAAAATGAGGCATAATTTGAGCAATTGAAATTCTTTTCAATTCTCAATGTTATCATCATCACAGAAGTATTTAAGCTGAAATTTCATCGAAATTTAAATTTGGGAAGCTGCATTAAATATTATGATAGAAAGTAGAAAACCATGAATATTGATTTAAAAGTGAAACTTATGTTGATATGATATACTTTCTGTGATAAAAAACAAAGATCCACGTGGTGTGGTTTGCATTTTGACATTAAGGATATTTCTGTATGCATTTGATTGATACTAAAACAGGGATTGATCTAATAAGATATTTCTCTAGATTTGTTTATCAATAATTTGTATCGATTTTGTGAAATTCATCTTGTTAAACCATATGTGCAACTTAACACATACTTTCAACAGATTGTGGCATTGTTGGGGGTCCTGGTGTATAAATTTTACGGAGAGGAACTAAGGGAAATGTTTGGTTATGAAGAACATCCATATGGATTTTATATTATGGCTGGTAAGCTTGCTCCTCATAGCTGTCCAAGTTCTCTCTCCTTCTCCATCCACACAGAAACGTGCACGTATAGACAGTGCAAAGAAAGTCATGTATGTGCATGTGTTAATATTGAGTTTTTTTATATTATTGTATCTACACGTGTATGTGTAGACAAATTTTCATTTGTCAACCTTTCTGATATTTTATTTACAGAATTCAATTTGTTGTTTGTGAACCAAGCTTGTCGTCATTACCAGTAATTCTGATTGATTTTACTTTTTCTGTCTCTTATTTCTCTTTTTTTCTGGGGGTTAGTTGATAAGCACATAAAGCTGTGATCAAGAGTAGTTTCTCTGCTCATCATTTAATCGGCTAATGTTTCAACCTAGCTGTCACTTCCTTGAGCTTTGACCTGTTTATGAGGTTGTATAAGCTGAAAAGAAAGCTACTATTTATTATGCAGTAATAGTTTTAATTTTTCTGGATTTTATTGAATATCTAATTTGTTTACGCCTATAACTTTGCGTTTAACACTTTATTAGACTGTTTATCCCTTATGTCCATGGGTTTTGTATTTTAAATGTTCAAAGTTGACATTCTGCTCAAACTTGCTGCCAAATAAAAGTTTTCCAATTTTAATTTATGATCTTTAGTGCACGTTGGCTGAAGATGAAATTACTAGAATAGGTTTCTCATTTCATTCTGCCAATTTTAAGAACTTTTGATAGGGCATCTTATACATAAATTAAAATGATTCTCTCCCATCTATCCTGTTGATGGCTTTAACAAAATGGCAACTCTCTGTGTTTGATACACTGTATTATCTGATTGGATATGCTGCTCAACAGTACATGGTGATGTAAGACAATTTTAATCGAGTTTTAAAATTGGAATTCTTTGACCGTTGATTTTACTCCCATTTCTGCTATCCTGCTGCATCACATGAGATCAATGAACTGCTCTCCAGTGTGTCACTATACTATATTTATAGTTCTAACCGTTAATTTTTGTGCACATGTGATAAAAGTCAAGAATAAAGGTAATTGACGTTTTATAATAAACATAAGTTGTTATTTTTCTTATATTTGCAGTTGGGAAATGAATTAAACTCTCACTGGTGGCAGTGGCTCTTCTTGGGAAATTATTCAAATGCAATTCTCTAATTCTCATGTGTACTTCAGTGTTTGTTACCATTTTGAGTAAAGTCAGCACCGTATCTTAATTGCATCGGATCTTTATTATTGTTCTATTGCCTGGAAATGTGTGGCTGAGAGTTGAGTTTCAATTGACAAAGTGGTATCTAAATTTTATTTGAATGAACTGATTACTTAAAAGAAATCATATCTCAATCTTGCAGTGCTGAATCCAATAACTTGGTATTAAATCATAAATGCAAGTTTAATGGTTTATTATTTTGTTTTATCATGCAGTTTTAGCAATTATATTGGTGGGTTTGCTCTATGGTTTCTTCATAGCCATAATATGTGGACAAAGGATCCATGAACGACACTATCACATTCTGGCCAAACAAGAGTTAACAAAGGTTTGTAACATTTCTAAATAACACTGATTGGACATGCAGCTTTAAAAGGAGATGGTCTTATTGAAAAGCGTGTGTGTTATACTAAATTAAGAAAAATAATAGTTATTTATTTACTTTTGAGGCTACCTGTGCTGCATATAACGTATAAAGATCTTACCTTTTGTCTTAGTAAGATGTATCATAAAATGAAGCCGCATCCTTGAGTAGTGCTGACACTTCTTTGATTCTCCTGAAGATGTTTTTATTAGTTTACACCATATCCATAATTTAAAGTGGGAAGCATCTATCTTAAAATATAACAGATACGCAGTTAGTATTCCATTGCATGTAATTGACAAAGTTCAAATTTTTAACATAACTGATTTCAGGGTATATATCTGAAACACTGGCCGTAAAATTTTTAACCCTGCTGTGTGAATACAGCAGGACCTTATGTTTCTAGTTGGAATTTCTTATGTGTGAAACAGATCTCAGCTTTTTGAACTCATGAATTGGTAGATTTTGAGATGGCATCTCCAGTGCAGGGGCTGGTTACAGCAAGCATTAATATCAGTTATATAGTTGTAATAGATAGATTTTTGGGATTGGATCTGGGTATAAGGTCATTAGAGAAAAGACAAACAAAAGCAAAAACAAAAACTCAGTTGACATAATATTGCCAGATATAAAAAGGTTAGCGAAGAAGTCAATCATTTGAGTTGAGAAGTTGAGTTGGTAACCCTGGGCATACAATTGGAAGTTCTCTTTTTCTTCTCTGCTTTTTGTAGTCGTGCTATCATTAAGAGGGTAGAAAAATGTTTAAAATGTAATGTAGGTTACATTGCTTTTAAGTTGATTATTTTTCCCCAGGGTATAAACTGGAAGAGAAATAAAAATTTGCATTTAAGGTTGCTCAGTTCTAAAAGAGAGTTCATCTCCTCCTTGTTTTTGCTTTTGCTTCCTTTATTGGTTTCATGCCTTGTTCATCAGTGTAGCATGATCTATGCCTCGAATGGTAAAAATTCGAATGCAACTAAAATTTGAATGTAATGTTGTGGGATTAAATGATGGATGTTTTAAGTCCATGAATTCATGTCCAAGTCGGCCCGCCCATGATCCCCCTTGTATCTAGAATGTAAAACGTAATCTCACATTGAGCTATTAGATGGCTTTCTGGTTTTCCTTTTGTATTCATTTGCGGAACAAGCATTGTCTTTGATCAATATCTTTCTTCTGTTGAGATATAAACCTCATATTGGATTATTTCCTTGACAAGGAAAGTCTTTTACTTCTTATTTCCTGAATTTATTTATGGACCCTGTAACTTGTCGCACTGAGTGTTATCTTTATTAAACTCACAGCAGTTATATATTACTGTTTCATTTTAATAAAACCACATTCCCCTTCTTAACTTAAACTGAATATCCTGAGCTCTGGTGTGAGCGGGATTTTCATCTCAAGACCTTTTGTATACTTAACAAGAGATGTCACAAGCTAAGCTAACTGGGGTTTTGTAATTTCCTGAAAACAGGAATATGTGGTGGAAGACCAAGAAAATGGTAAGGATGTCCCAGACCTTGATCCCAGCCATATCTCAGAGCTAAGAATGTTGGGCCTCTACTAATTTGGAAGTGTGTGCATGACATGTGGTATTATAGGTAAGCAGTTAGAGTTCTTCCACACTTTCTATTTTAATTGATTAATACTTGTTTGGTGTTGCATTCTTTTTCTCTAGTCATTCCTTTATCATATGTAGATAGATTTTCAAAATCTAATAATATTTTTCATAGATTTATGTTTTTCCAAGTGTCCATCACTTACCAGTGACACCTTCTTAGAGCGTTGAAACAGATGCAGAAGGATGAGTTTTCCAATTGATATTTGTCACTTACGATTGTCAATTTTTGTCTTAGATTTCTTTTCCTTTTTTATATTTTCTGTCTTGCTGCTTCCTCTTTCATTTTTCTTCATTCATTCTTTGATATCAAATTCCAAAAGAAACAGTGGTTTTGTTCCTTTTTGCTTTTTTGTGCTTTTGTTGATTTTATCACTTAGATCATACAAAAGAAGTCTTGTGCACTTAGCCTCACTCTGGTCGTTGACCTTTGGTTCATGTTGGATAGTGACTTGACGATAATAGAACTGAGAAAATTTCCTTTCTCAGCCGTATCTAATGATTTAGCGGACTCTCTATCTCTATCTCTCTCTCTGGCACACACAAACATGGAGACACATTTGAAACCACAAGTGAACCTAATATAGTCGTTATGGTATTATCATTCCTGTGGGTGTTAATTTAGAATAAAAGTCTATGTTCCTATTTGTGTTATTGTTTTAATTTTGTGAGCACGTGTTATCTACATGATTTTACACAATCATTGAAGTTAGTCAATTGACTAAATCTGATTTTTACTTCAGGTGTGCTATTTGAATGTTGAGCAAACACCAAAACTGGAAACTGGTATTGTTCCATCCCAATATGGAAAGAATCCTTTCCGTCAGGCTACATCGGCATTAAACAGCACAGGCATAAGGATATCCGTCATCCATTTTCATTGTCAAGTCATCGGTGTCTTTTCTTATATATCGGCATTATAGACATGAGCAACATATATTATACCAAGTTACCAGATATCATTTGTTCATACCTTTTTCTACACAGTGTCGTGAAATCTTTGGTAATTTATATCGTTGATAAAGATCTTTTATTTTACTTGTAATAGGGTTGTGCCAAAATCTCGTCTTTGAGGTGCAACTCATTTCAGTGGAAAGGCCACAAATAGTCAAAGGTTTGTTGTAAAACTATTGTTGAAGAAACTATTCACAAGTTTTGATAGTGTTCAGTCTCATTTTGTGGGCATTTTCTCTACATCTTCTTACCCTAAAAATACATTCTTGAACTCATAATTGTCTTTCGGCTAAACTAGCGGAGGAAGGGGTAGTGCAGAAAGGTTCATTCATCATCTATCAATTATAGTTATAGGCATGTTTGCTGGCTTCTATTTAGTTTTGAAAGTAAAAGTTGTAAAAGGTCCTTAATATTGATGTTTTATGGATCTCACCTATTTTTATAATTAATATTTAATAATTTTAGTTTTTATTTCATAGCAGTTATGATTTGAAAGTTGTACGATCTCAATTCCAAATAGGCTTTAACTATCTTTCGTCAAATCTAGCCATCAAGGGATGGTATAGGAACGTTCATTTATTGTCTATCAACTATATAGGCTAGTTTTCAGAGCCTCGGAAGGAAATTTGGGAAAAAATTTGGTAACACAAATTTTTTTTTTTTTTTTAGTGAAGTTCATTATATTTTATAATTAATATTTAATATTTTTAACTTTTATTTTACGTCACATCGCCTTAAATCCTTGACATGTCCTATGCCTTTTACTCTATCTTTGACTTTGAATGACGTTGAATCGTTTGGATAATACAACTAGTTTGGAGTTTAAATTTCGTTAATACTAGGGTAGTGAAAAAGTTTAATTTTTATGTATTTTTTGAGAAAACGTATTTAAAGGATCGTTGAATTGGAGTTGCAAGCCCTTTTGGTAATAATCCACTTTTTTATTTAACAATTTTGTGTACCAACCACACGTTGTAAACCTAATAAATTTATGGGGAAATTGATAGATTTAATATCAAATTAAGATTGTTTTTCCACTTAATATCATTGTATTTTTAAAATAATTTTGACTGAATTGAAGACTAAATTATTTTATAAATAGTCCGGTAAAAAAGTTTTAGCTCAAATTTACTAAAGAGAAAGTTTTCGATCAACTATAAATTTTTAAGGAAATCTTTTATAAATTTTTTGAACTTTGTATAATTTTTATACTATTTTGCTGTGTTTGGTACAATGATATTGGTAGTAAATTAAGGAAAAAATCAATTTTAAACATACCCTCATAAATATAAATATTTACTACTTTAATAGTATCGAACAACAGAGGAGTTTTTAAAATATTATAGGAATATTTGGCTGATCAATCACACAATTATAAGATCTCTTAGCTGATATGGCTTGTAAGTAAACAAAAGGTTTAAGGTTTGATGAGCTTAATTTACAAAATAGTTTACAAGTTTTTAAAAATATTCATGCAAGACTTTAATTTATTAAAAAGATTTATTAATTTTAATAATTAATTATAATAATCTCTTCTAAAATTTTAAGACTTTATATATCACTTTTTTTCTAAAATTAATTAATTAAAAATTGAAGAAATAATTGAAAAATAAAAGAGCTGAGTAGAAAAATGAGTAATAATCACCAACATTGAATCACCCGTGCTCTTTGGGAAAGTCTCCTCACAAAGTTCTTGCTGTTTTATGAAAATACAAAACTATGAAATAGTTAAAACCATAATACATATTCTGTAGCATTGCATAGCCATGGGTGCATAAGATTACTAATACATGACAAAATTATTGTTACAAGAATATGTACACAAAAACAAAAAAGAAACTTGAACCATAAAATCTGATGGAAAATAAACAACCCAAATGGGAATCTACAACATATTATATCATATTATATAATAATATTTATATAGCATAAAATTCCATGGAACAACTACAACAGGGAATGATACAGAGTCATATTCAGGTAGTGAACATGGGGAAATAATTGATCCTCCCTAACACCCTACCTTGCATCTGTGCAGAGAGCTCCTTTGAAGGACTTGTATTGCATTTTTTCGTGTCTTTTCCGATTATTTGAGCTTCTACAGAAGAAAATTCACGTGTCGGATGAGCCTGCAAATCCCAGAGTCCAAGCAATAATCACTTTTTTGCTTTCAAAAAATCTAATATACGAGAAGCAAATTGGAAATGCGATGACATAAAGAGCATACAGAATATGCAAACAAAATGACAAGCAAAAACGAGATGAAGGTTGGAAGAGCCTAACAGGCACAGCTTGGACACAAAAACGAATAAATACATAAAGAAATATTATTTTGGATTAAATTTCTTTGCTTCTACTTTGTTTTCAGATAATTACGATCACAAGATTAAGTGCACACCACTCTATACTACTTCATCCAATCAGTGTCGAAGGTGTGTTAAACAAAAGTGTTCAAAGTTTCATGAACCCATGATTCATTGAAAAGAATATCATTTATTAGCAAATTCATTGATATATAGTAAATGGTCAACCAGGACAGATAGGCTGACCTCCCTTGAGGTTTGACGAAATTATGAAACAGCATGCAATTATCTTTTACCCTAATCAATCAACAATCCTCTAAAGCAAATTAAGACACCAACCACTAACAACCATAATGAACTCCCTGCCTTCATACTAGTTGTGCTCTATCTGAACAGTTTATAGCACTCAAAACCATCCATGCAATGCATTTCCAGCCAACTATTAGACAAAAATAATGCTAACAAAGTCAGGTCGTCAATAAAACTATAATATCTTTCAATGAGAAAAAATGCATGGGACTTCTATTGTATACATAAATTGATTTCCCATAATATTCATATTAGGGTAAAATAAAATAGACTCGAGATATTTTAACACTGCAGCTTCTTCCACTCTCTACAGTTTCCATTTGTGAGAATAAACTTATTATTTAATTTCTCTCTTTCTTCAGGTTTTATTTGTTTACTAGCATGCCACTTTGTCAGAAATATCTTTTCTGGTGAAAATTTACTGTATTATTAACACTCAAATTCAAAAGATTAGGCTCTAATCAATACTGGAAAATGTTAATCAAAATCTTACACAGTCCAAATGCCAGTTCCCTTTGAAGTACAATTCAACCTTCCTTGTCTTCAGAAGATTTTACATTAGTGGAAGTCATCTCATCTTCCAGCTCATGTAACGCAGAACCTAAATCCAAATGGCATAAAGGAATTTAATCAACAGTACACCATGCAACTTACAGCTTAAACGCAAAACCTCCAAAGATTCCAATGTAAATTGTAAGGCCTTCAAAATCTTTCAAACTTAAGTCAAAACATTCCACTCAACAATGTGCTATTTTACCTAAATCAATCATATGAGTAAATACAGACATGAAACTAAACCATTATTCAATCCACCACTAAAATACAAATTTAGTAGATAATGGGTATTCCACCATAATAGAGTTCTGAATGCCTCACAAAAGTAATATCAATTAAATAAAGTTGAGCTATTGTTCACCGTCCGTCAACTGTTCGCAAGCTGTTAACTAGAGTATTTCTGTAAAAGTATTATAAGGTCTATTCAACAAATTTATATCTATTTCTATATCTGTACCTATATAATTTAATCTGGATTATCAAGGCTACCAAAATTCAGTTCTTGAAGAAATAAACCCATTGAATTACAGTGATTTTCGTTCTTACAAACATAAAATAAAAATTTATGATCATTTTCCTCCCATAAAATCCAAGGTTTCTGCACCATGGCTATCTTTTATTGAGATCATGTTATACTTTCCCATAACAAAATTGAGTTCAAAACAACGATCAATTGGGAAACAAACGTCACCGTTTTGGCAAATTAATCCCTTCAGACCAGTTTTTTGATCCCTGCAAACCCTAATTCTATTTACCCACTTCAAATTTTCCCTTTGGTGAATCGAAGTATCGCAATCAAAACACCTAAACCTCATCAAAATTAAAATTCCTTATAAAAAATTCATACCTTTAATGAAATAATCCGACGAAGGCCAGCCTCGAACAGTACTTGTAGACATCGACTGCTCGGGGGTCAAAGGATTTGCCAATTTCTCAACCAACTGCGCAACACCGTAGAATTGCGATTTGGGAGGTGGAACCCAATACGAAGAACCGGGCAAGAACGGAAGCCAATCGGGTGCGGACCGTCGCACGATAATACGGTGGATTGCGTCCTCGAGCTTCGAAAGCAAGGGGTCAGAGGAATCGTAGATGTCGGACGAGGTGTCAGGTTGGCTCGATTGGTTACGGAGAGATACGAGGCGAGATGCCGGGCCGACGGACAGAGCATGGTACTGGTTGCCGGCGGCAGCGGCAGCGGCTGTGCTAGTTTTGTACAGGGAGACGAAGAGATGACGAGCCATGCGTTGGATTTCTAGCTACTTCGGCGATGGAAATTGACTTGAGATCTGGATTTTGGTCGGTATTTATCATTTCTGTAATTAATTTAATATTTCATTATTTTATATTATCTGGGACAACAATAATTTAGTCCCTACGATTTTTCAAAACAACATTTGAGGATACAGTTTAAAATTACTAACAAATCAGTCCTTAAAAGATTGATTTATTTTTTTAAAAACTAAATAAAATTAAGGATTAATTTATTATTTTGGCAAAAACAGGACTAATTAATTTTTAATAGCTAATTAAAATTAAAAATAATTTATTATTTTAACAAATTATAGGTATAATTTATTAAACTACATCCTTAAATATTATTTTTTCAAATTTTAGGGGTATTGATTTTTATATTTCTACATGCAAGGATGGATAATATTTTCCAATTGTGATAAGTAGGTCTATGGACTATATTGTAATTACGGAAATAGCTTATGTAGTTCAACTGTTCAAGCACATACCATTATACCAATGTGATAAGGGTAATTTCATCGTTTCAACGTAGATTAGAGAAGGAATCTATCCTTCCTTAAGACTTTGTGCTTCGTGACTACTAAATCCCAAAATTTGGAAATATATTCCCCATTTTAGGTACACCAATATTCATTTTTTAAGATGATTAGAAAAAAATGAGCTAAATAAATAAACAAACCTATAAATTACATACTTCCTATAAACTTTGAGAAAAAAGGTGCAAAGGTAATTATTGTAAAATATTTCAGTAATCCATGGAAGAATTAATTTGATTTGTTTTGAAATTTTCATTATATTTATTTTTTTAGTCTAATATATATAAACATTAAAAAAATAACTCTCCTTAAATTACTACTAATCACGCCCTTTTTTTTTTAATCTTATCCTTTCTTACAAGTGATTGTAAATTTTTATAGGAAGTTATTGGTTTTATGGCCCTTTAATTTTCTATTTGTTCTATTATTAATTTTATCTTTTTAAAAAAAAAAAATTCTTTTGATTTCAGGGATTTATTTGTTATAAGCGTTTTTGCTTAGTTTGTTTGGTTTGCTAGGGTAGCATAGACAATTCAATGATCCATCCCATTTAACTTTTTCTAATAATAACCAATAGCAAGTATTTTCTTCAGACAAAAAAGAGGAAGTTGAGTACTTAGTCAAAATATTGAAAAAGGTTAAGGACCAGTGGAAAATCATCACTCTCTTCTTTACGAGGAAAACGGTTGTTTACATCAGAAAAAAAATGCATAGCTAAGAAAACAAAAACACAAACACTTCCTGCAACTAAAATCACATCATAGCTCGTCAGAAAAAATTTTCTCTACTTTCTCTTTCTTTTTCTTCACAGTTTCTCCAGCGATTTCTGCAGCAGATTTAGCAGATTCCTCAACAGGTTCTTTCAACTTCTCCCCATTACTGCCTCAAAAGTCCTTTAACGGCTTCTTCTTCTTCATGATCACCACCCCTAAAGCTGGTGATCATCTGCTTCTTTCATAAACATTCAAGGGGGGGAAAAAAAAAGTAAAAGCAAAATAATTGTTGGGTTATATTTGAAAAATGATGGAAACTTACTCAAGACAGGAAAGAAGTAAGCTTGTGCTTGATTCATTATGGTTTCAGTTTATCCCAATAGCTTCTGCTTATAGCAGAAGTGCATGGCTTCTTCTTCTCTTGTTTATCATCATCCCCAAAAGTGGAAATGAATGTAAAGAACAATTTTTAATCAGTTAAAAGCACTTTTTCCTGATCTATATTTATGGGTATCCATTGTTTTTTATGATTAATATAGGAATAATAAAGAAAGCAGAAGTTTAAAAGCAGACGCAGAAGAAGATTTGGCTAGTTTAAAGTGAATTAACCAAAAATGAA
>JAVXUL010000011.1:5950978-5984355 GCA_035590515.1 Trichilia minutiflora | reverse complement strand
ACTCCCTGTGGATACGACACTTGGACTCACCAGACTATACTATAATAAGACTACCTATACTTGGGTACATAATCTAATTGAGATCAATATGTATGAAATTTCTTAAGTAGACTAAGGGCTTGCTTGAAATCAACTAAAAAAATTATTTTATTTTATAAGTTAAAAGTTGAATTAAAATTTACTTGATTTAACTTTTGAAAAGTGATTTTATCTAAAAAAAAGTTAAAAGTTAAAAATAAAAGAAAGGTTACTTTTATTTTTTTATTTTTTTGATATACGCCTGGTATTTATTAAATTTTTATAATAAATTATTTTAATTATGTCCCTATTCAATTTATTAAATTTTAAAAAAGTCATAATATAATTTAAAAATTTTTTCAAATCTTACCCTAATTATTATTGTGTAGAATATTAATAATTTAGTTTTAATTATATATATTAGCAATATAATTAATAAATATAAAATTTTTTAAATTAGTATAAAAATTAAAAAATAAATTAATATATATAATATTTCATATATAAAGATAATTAAGTAAAAGTATCATAAATCTATAAAAAGTTAAAAGTTAAATAAAGTATTTTTTTATTAAAAAGTTATTTTTTAAAGATAAAATTGAGTAATTTTATGTATAATATAATTTTTTAATAAATAATTTTTTATAAAAAATAAAAAATTATAAATTATAAGTGATTTTAAACAAGCACTAAATAAACAACACTAAATAGTATAAACTTAAGAACACCAAAGACGATGATTGCATTTAATAGATGGAGTATTAAAGTGAAGTGATATTAGTAATACAGACAGTTGCGTGTTTTGCTTTTATCAATTCAAGGTTTACTCTGATTGTATCAAGTCACTAACATTTTTTCAGCTCCCCTCTGTTGCGTGTTTTGCTTTTATCAATTCAAGGTTTACTCTGATTGAATCAAGTCACTAACATTTTTTCAGTTCCCCTCTATCAGCATCTACAATTTTATGGCTCCTCAATAGCGCAGACTTGAAATATTTGTGTTGTCAACGAGGAATAAAAAAGAATTATTTGAACTCAACTAAACCACGCCAAATTGTTTAAAACTTGCTTTTATACTTGCTAACATCAATAGGGGTTGGTTAGTGTCATAATCCATCATGTAAAAATGGGTTGCTCTTGATTCTGTAAAGGTTGATAGACAGTATCACTTAATATTCTAGTGTTCTGAGTTGATGACAATATTCAGTCAAGCGAGACTAACGGAAGCTTTATTGAGGGATGGTCAATACTCAATGATGTTTGACAAATTTATTTGGTTCGTACAACGAAGAGAGTGAACTTAAATTAACAGCATTTCCAGATTTAACTAAATAAATTTTCTGCATTCAGATGGATATGCAGGCTTTAATTAGGATCTCATTCTAAATAATAGTAAAAAAATGGTACAGCCATCATGCCTATGTTGGTCCGCTGTTAAATAAATGGAATAATTACAATCATACAAGAATAGTAAACTTCAATACTACCCTGAAAGAATAATTCGACATTATATGATACACAACGCCTAATTTCTACTGAATTATATCTATTTTGTTTAATAATTTCCTGCTCCCGTTGATAGTATCCAGTTCCTTATCTCCCATATGCAGTGTATTCAGATTATAAACAAGTCAACTTCTATCAAATTGGTGAGATGCCTAAAACCAACTTTAGAATTTGCCAGGCAGTCTGCAAACACACAAGTATAAAAACTCGCCTCTCTTCCCAAAACAATGTCGTTGTCGGGACTATATTCTCCTCTCAGAATTTTGAAGTCAAACAGAATTAAACTCCTGCACAGATGGCTCCTGAAACATGTAAGGACACATTCAATACCCTCAAGGAAATAGAATGAAGAAAGATTTTCGTTTTCAAAGGGTATATATTCTAAAACTTGGCCATTACTAATGATAAGGAAGAACGAACTTAGAGATGGTAACTTTAAAAGTAATCTTGATAATTTTTTAGATCATTCATCCAGTAAATGAAAAAAAAATAAAGAAAAGAAGAATAAAGGAAACCCTCAATCACTGATAGTTTCAAGCTTTGCACGCATAAACAACTTAGGGTGTGTCTGTGTGAGAGAGAGAAGAGATACCTGATAACCAAGATAAGCAGCAAAACTTTGCTTCATGGAGATGTTTGGTATCAAGCCCAAGAAACCAGGATCCAACACTGACATCATCATGGGCATAGGTGCGAAGTAAAGATCTGCTTACACAATAAATCAGAAATCAATCCTTGCTCTGTACAAAGATAGGTGATAAAGCTGAAGAATCATAAGAAAAGAGAACTGACCTATTTATGGATACGAATTTAGCCAAAGCTCGTGATATGACATACATCTCACCTGATGCATGGCGGAAATATCTGTTGGATGCAAGGAATATGTATTCATTATGTAAGGAAAACATGCAAGAACCTTAAAAATTTCCTTAAATGTAATATCCATTTACAGCATATGAGTAAACCAAGCCGAAATTGTTAACCAAAATATGAGTTGTCTACAATTTCACTTACGTTTTCTTATCACCAAACTTCCAACAATCTGGCTCATACCATTTATGGCCTCTGCCAATATCCAGCAATTAAAAATTTATGAGAATAAAAAACATTCAAATTCATTGGTGACTCTTTTATCTTCTAAAAAATTTGTGTTTCATTTAAATTTTTCGGCCAAACTCACAGTTCAGAGAAAACTTCGCCAGATTTCATACACCCAATATAAACACGAGGTTTATCCAGATGAGTTGAAAGAGTAGCTCCCAAGGCATCTGTGGAGGAAAAATAAGGATAAGCAGGGGGAAAGCAAAAGAGTTAATTGTAAACCCTATAGACACTGCTATAATATAGAAAACATTTCCCTGGCATATTATGAAAAATACAATGCTAGGACGAGTAAAGATGTCAACAAAAAATAAAAATATTAACAATGTTTCTCAAACAAAGATTCTTTTTTTTTTTTTAAGAATGGAGGAAGAGGAACGTCAGGACACTACGTCGTTTTTGACACACAAGAAGTCTTAACAGTAGCCACATTGGCAAAACAAGAAAGCATTCAACATGTGCCTTCTTTGAATTTTAAAATGCAGTAGTTAGGGGTCATTTCTTCACTCAAGAAGACACTGACCAATATTCACATAAATGTCGTCATTGACTTTAGCATAATACTCAGCATCCCACTTATCTGCAGCATAAGCAAAGAACAATTTAGCCTTCTTTGGGAACTCCTCTGGTGCCTCGACATGGTTATCCTGTCAAAAAGGAGTTAAAACAATAAGATAATTTAGATTCCACTCTTTCGACTTTATAATGTTCGAACTTTGGAAAATGCAAACTTTACTCAGCTTTCACTTATATAAACATTGCCATTACCTAGACTAACTCTAGGAGTCAGTTAAATATAAGTCAAAAGTTTGATTTTTAAAATCCAGGAAAAATAGTAAATGAATTTGGTTACTCATTGATACATACAAGAATCAAGAAGTCGTTCGTCTGCTTATTTTCACTGTCAATACCCTTGTCCCAACTGTCTCCACGATTAGCACTGCTAAAGAACATGTCATCAGTACGAAGATTTCTAGCCAAGCATCATCCTGATTTCACCTAGACCTTAGAGCAAGAAGCTGCAATAATGATTAGAAAAATAAAGGTACTAAACCTTCTTCCAATTACAAATCGTGCAATTACACCTTTCTCATTCTCCATTTTCTTCAATGCTGCACCTGCAAAGGTAAAGAATAGGGTTCAAATTCCAAATGCAATTACAATGAGGCTCAATTGTAAGGAATTCTTCTGTTTAGAGCATAGACGAGTGAAAAGAAAATTTGGGGAAAAAACAAAGCTTAAATGCGACAAATTCTTAAAGGAATGAATTCTAGCAATAAATATGCCAGCAATCATTGAACCCAAGAATCTAACAAGCTATTAAATACATTAATACAGATATTACAAGTTAGGGAAATTTTTTTGCAAATTAAAACGTATTATCTACCACTGGCCATTGCATCAACTACATTTCCATAGAAAGTAATAAGATATTGAACCTCTAAATGCCAATGAAATGGACTAGTTTTTGGTAACGTTGATAATAGTCATAATACTGCTATAATTATCCCTAAATTTTCAAATTAAGGCATATATTCCTCTAGAAAATTAATGCAAGGCAATAGAAAGAAACAGTAGTTTACCATTTCCCATCCATGCTTTACGAACTGCATCTCTATTGTTTCTGTGACCAGACCTCGTTAGTATACCTATCACAACTAGTGGTCTCTTCTTTGAATTATTGTCATCAGTATCTATTGAGCTCTTTGAACTAAAACCCTCCTGTCTAGCTGCAGCTAACTGCATCTCAAGTTCTGATAACTTCTTTCGTTGCTCCCTAACAATAAATTAGTAACAGCAATGATATTTTATCAGAATTCTGCCAATGAAAGAAACATACCACTATTACAATAAAAACTCTATTAATTAACTACAAATAATTATTACTTTAGATAATAGGATTTCCCAATTTGGACAAACAAGAAGTAAAAGAATTATTTGTACCTGCAAGCTATGACTTTCAGTGTATCATCCACCGATATAGCAGATTGCCCCTATCAGTCAATTAGCCAGTTAATATTCACACGATATGTATCTATAACTAATAAAATTCAAATTATTAGAGAAAGTAAACCCTTTTTCACAGAGAACATGCAAAACTAAGACCACCCGGAAAAAAAAAAAAAGACTCATTCACCTGACCAGTGATTCTATCAAGCTCTTTAATCAAATAAACTCTGTTCTGTGAATCCTGCCACAATCTATTGCGATCCCGGAAGGAAAAAAAAACATTTTTAACAAATTAAACATAAAAAATTCTTTTTTACCCAAAAACATACTGTACAATGAATAAAACATGTAGAAAATCGGATAAAACTTACCGGCCGGCGACATAGATAGAAGCAAAAGTAGCAAACATTGAAAGTAGAAGAGACGATATCCGGGTTTTAACCACCATGCTCGATAACCTGTTACTTGATCCCCTGCTCCGCATTAACCCTTTTTTCTCTGTAATTGAATCTTCTCCCCGTCCTTTATTTATTTTATATTATTTTTTAATTTATGGATCTAAGAAAAGTAGAATGAATCAATTATAATGTTTTCGGCAGATTTTATATGTGGGTTTTTGGTCCAGATGAGATATCTTGTTCGATTGGATTGAGGTGAAGGGTAAAAGTTATCGTACAGGGGAGTTCGTTTCTAGGCTGGTCGATTTTTGGCTTCAGTGGCACTTCCTAAATAACGAACATCAAATTATTTGCTTAAAAACATTTTTAAAAATATATCAATATTATTTTTTTGGATATTTAATATATTTTTTATTCCCAAATTATTATTATTTCATGTTTTAGGTAATTTTTTTTTAAAAAAATCAAATATAATCTAAAAGAAAATTTTGAGATCAAAGATTGGAGTTAATACGAGTAGATTAGCCTTATCAAAAATGGCCATGTCATGGAGAAATAAATTTAAAATTATAACACTATAATTACAAAATTAGAGTATGAAATTAATATAATACTAAGTATTTTTCATGTGTAGGATTTATTGCTAACATGGCCCCCCACCATCCAACCATTATAAGTAGGATACAGCTAAGTTTTTTTCTAATATTTATTAATAATTTTATTATTAATATGTAATTAAGCATTAAGTGTCACTTTATTTTATTATTCACAAAAAGAAAATTTTATATTTTAAGTTTGTGAAGTGATATAAATAAATTTAAAGTACTAATTGTATTGGATTGTTATGGAAATCAAATAATTTGTATGTTGTATTTGGAAACAATTGACTCAGATATCATTGGAATCTTATGCAAATCAAAACCCATAAAAATCTGATTTGGGTTATTATGTCTTTGGTATTGCCAATAAATTTTATGTTGTTTTTGGAAAAAATTGACTCAGATATCATATATAGACAGCTACCTGGCAGATTTTAAATTAAAGGCTTAAACATATCAAAAGTAGCCGCATGTTTGGGCCCAATAGTATTACTGGGCTCAATATAGCCTTGACAATACTTCTTTGATGTTTGTTATGTTGGGCTCAACAACTCTTCTCTGATTTTTGGTGTGTTTTCTCTATCCTAGAATAAATATATAACAATCTAGAGAACACAAAATCTTGTATACATAAAAATTTGGATAAAATATTATACAAATTCATGTTAATTTGTATCTATTTGAGTTTAAATTTTAAATCAATATAAATATATTAGTTTGAATTTATTTTAATTTATAAACTAATTTAAATATATATTTGAATTTAATCCAATTTAAAAATTATATAAAATTTTTAGAACCTATTTAAACTAATTTAATTTTCAATTTATATCATTTAAATTTGGATCGACCCACTCTTATATTTACCTTCCAAAAATTGATTATTAATAATATTTTTTAATCATATTTATAGGAAGCTTGTTTCCATATTAAACTTGTGATTGGTATAAATTCATGCATATGAAAGATGATAAAAAATTCTTTGTTATGTTTTGTAGGATAGAAATCGACGTTCTTCTAATTCCTGATTAGAACACTTTACTTTGCAGCTCTCTTTTCCACAAGGTTTCAGGTCAGGTAATTAAATTTTTGATATTCATAATAATAAACATGAAAAATGGATCTGTTTTAAAATAAAATAAGATAATTTTAATTAAATTATACCATCAAAAATTAAATTATTTAGAGAGTGATTACAAGTTAATTGAATTGGTAAATACTGAAAATTTGAGAGTTTTTACACGAGATATAAGATTTTTAGTATTCAACAATAGGACAAAAAAAAAAAAAAAAATCTCGACTAGGTGGTTGGAGTGATTGGGGTTTGGGATTTTGAGTTCAAGGTTCAGAGTTCAAATCCCTTCCATGTAAACGCTCGATCGACGCGTCAAAGTGGAGGTCTTGATTTATTTCTGTGTTTGGTATTATTACGGACGCGTTTAGTAATTAAGAATAGGATCATGTTATCGTAATTACGAGTCCCGCGAAAGTGAATATTTATCTCTGTGTGGCTGGATAATAATAACTGAGTAGAGAAGTTTTAGTTTAAAAAAAAAAAAAAAGAAGCAGCAGCAGCAGCCGCCTCGGCCTTTGAGAAAGAAAAAGAAAGAGAACATTAAGATAATGACCCATATGAGGCCATAAGTTGACAGTATTATTAATTGAGCAATCGACAAGGAAGAGAAGAGACCTATGCCTATTGAATACCGTGATTCGAAGATACAAATTTTCTGATTCCAGAATTCTATCAAGACCAATTGTTTATAATCACGGCAACTCTATGAAAATTTTTAAGATTGAAAGAAGTTATTACTTTGGAAAGACATTTAAGAGCAAAAGGTGAAAAGATGGGGGCGTGCTGTCAACAAAATCAATTAATAGGGAAGGCTTTAAAGTTGCAATCCAGCATGTATAGAGAACTATACATGGGTTGAAAGGGGAATTCTGGTTTCCTATGTTTAATTTCTTTAAAATAATGCCCATACGAACATTGCATGAATATTTTAATTTAAGTCAATCCATCATTAAAGCTTCTTCTTGGGATTGAAGTGCGAATTTGTTTAAAATATTTACATAATCATATTCACTGAAGCTTCGTTCAGATTTTACTTGTTGAGAGAAAGAGAAGGAGCAGGGCCATAGATTGAAGCCAATTGGGGTACCATGACTTCTCATTATGATGCAACAGCTAGCAATCGCTTCAATTTAGCTTTTATTAGATTCCTTTGTTTTGATATCTTTCAACTTCTAGTTGTTTTTTCATGTTAAGTAAGAAGTTTTTGCACGTTCTCTCTTCCTTGAATTGGAATTTCGCTACATAAGAACTGTTTATATATAAGAAGCTATGTATATATATTTTTTCAATGGTCAGGAAATTTAGTGATAATTTCTCTTTGTTGATGATGTGACATTAATAAATAAAACTTTCTATTTGCAAATATGAGTCTCTGCTGGTGTTTAATACAGGGTTTGAAAGCCAGCACAGGGGTTAAATAAGGATGGAGGATTTTTGGATAATGTTTTCCTGGGAATCCAGGTCTTTTGCAATGGCGAATCTACCTTAGTGCTTTGGACTCATCCAAATTCATGTATCAATCATGCCTTGACCATCTGTTTTGGAGTTATACTCTTAGTCCTTCTCTTATTCACGATGATTCTGGAATCATCATCGAAATCAAATCACATTCCTGCACGTTTTCAGCAATTTACAGCATTGCAAATATTGGCTGCAGTTATTAATAGCTGTTTTGGATTAGTGTATTTGTGCTTAGGTCACGTGGACGCTGTTGAACACGACTAATAAGTGATCCAAGTCACATAAAAGATAGTTCCTTTTTAGTTTTTAATAAGGGATACCTATTATGTCTTCTTTTAATTTGTATTTTATTAGTGACCATGATTTTCTATTTATTAGACATGTTTTTCTATTTATGAGTAAGCAGTACATGAGATAGTCTTGTATTTAAATCATATTTTGAATGAAAGAATCAAAAGATTATCCACCAAATGCCTTTCTCTGTTTTCTGATTTACGATAGCAGTGGTATCAAAGCCCTACTCAAATACATATATTCCTTATCCGAAAATTAAAATACACCTGGTTCTACCTCTTCTAAAATCGATCCAAAAAATCATTTGCCATGTTAAGAGATAACCCAATCAATCTGCCTATCCTTAAAGGGGATAATTATCCTTTTTGGTCCGTTAAGATGAAAACAATTTTAATTTCTTATAATCTTTGGGAAACAACACATATTAGATTTGTTGTACCTAAGGATTCTGAGAGATTAACACAAGGTCAGAGAAACGATTTGAAAGAAAAACAAAAAAAGAATGCCAAGGCATTGTCGTACCTACAATAAGGAGTAGACGATAGTTTGTTTCCATTGATTATGGGAGCACAACTAGCTCATGAAGCCTGGAAAGTCTTGGAGAAAGAGTTTCAAGGATCTCAGCAACTTGTAACAATGAAGGTTCAAGTATTGAGAAAAGATTTTGAAAATCTAATGATGAAGAATTCTGATAAGGTGGTTGATTTTGCAAGCAGAGTATCAACCATCATGAATCAACTAAAATCTCTTGGTCAAAACATGGAAGAGCAACAGGTGGTGGAAAAAATACTCAGAGGTTTACCAACCAAGTTTGACATTGTGGTTATAGCTATAGAAGAATCAAAGGACTTGAGCAACTATTCAATACACAATCTGATAGGTTTGCTTATGTCTTCTGAACACAGATTCCAAAAACATAAAAAGAAACTCAATCTAAAGCAGAAATTTCAGACTAAAGTGTCCTATGAAAGTCGTGAAAGAGGGTTTCCAAGCAATAGAGGAAGAGGTGGCTGAGGCAGAGGAAGAAACTGTGGATCAATGTCACAAAAATCTAAAGAGAAGAAGAATGATTTTCCAGAATGCCGTTACGACAAGTAGAAAAATCATGTTGAAAGTGATTGTTGGTATAGAGAAGAAGTACAGTGCTGCACTGTAAAAAATTTGGGCATATTGCAAAGAATTGCAAACAAAAAGGAGAGGTAGCATACTTCCAAGAAAAGAACAATAATAATAATGAGGAAAAACTATTTTCTTATCTCATAGGCGTCGTTGAGAATGAGGCAGGAACCTGGTATTTAGATAGTGGGTGTAGCAATTATATGATAGGAAACAAAAATCTATTCAAGGAGTTAAAGAAGAAGACCACCTTGATAACACTAGAGGACAACAGTATTTTGATGGCTGAAGGTATTGGAAGCATTTTGATTGAAACTCCAGAAAAGAAAAGACTAATTTCTAAGGTCCTTTTCATTCTAAAAATGAAGCAAAATTTATTAAGATTGAGGCAAGTAATGCAAGCTGGTTATAAACTAATTTTTGAGCATGAAATCTGTACAGTGATTGATAGTCAAGGAGAGAAGATTTTCAAGATTGCCATGATAGTAAACAAAATGTTCCCTGTAAGTTTCTCTACCCTTAATACATGTTTTACTTCAGCAATGTGTGAAACTACTATGACATGGCATAAACGTTTTTCTCATTTGAATAATGTTGAATTACATAATATGAGCAAAATAGAAGCGGTAGAAGGGTTGCCTAAGATCACACCTAATGCTAGTCTTTGTGAAGTATGTATTATAGGTAAACATCACAGAGATAAATTTGTTACTGGAAAATCTATGAGAGCTTCTAAACCTCTAGCATTAATCCATATGGATTTATATGGTCCTATGAGTGTGGAGTCCTTGAATGACAGTAAATATTTCTTTTATTAGTTGATGATTATTCAAGGATGTAATGGGTGTATTTCCTTAAACAAAAAAATGAAGTGTTTGAAATGTTTAAGCAATTTAAAGCTGAGCAAGAAAAATAGAAAGGTGAGCACATACTTGTCGTGAGATCATACCAAGGTGGAGAATTCAATTCCAACAAGTTTAATGAATTCTTAGTGAATCAAGGAATTAAAAGGCAATTCTCGACAAGTTACACATCATAGCAACACAGTATTGTGGAAAGGCAAAATAGAACACTTGTCAAAGCCTCAAGAAGCATGTTGTACCAAGCCAAACTATCGAGAAAATTCTGGGCAGAAGCTGTAGCAGTCTCAACCTATGTGCTTAACAAAGTCACTTTCGCATCAAATAAGGAGAAAACTCCTTTTGAGTATTGGTATGGCAAACTTTCTAAAATAAATCATCTTAGAATTTTGGGGACTATTGCATATGTTCATGTGCCTAGTGAGTTGAGAAAAAAATTAAATGATAAAAGCATCAAATATATCTTTATTGGTTATGCTAAAAATTTTAAAGCATATAGATTTTTTGATCCTATAAAATATAAAATTATTATTAGTAAAAATATTATTTTTGATAAGTCTCAAGTTTGGGATTGGAGTAAGAAAGTAGGGGAAGCAAGCCATACTAGACCTTATTGTGAAGATACTGAAGTTGAAGGCACAACCACAATTATGCAAGAACAAGCTCCTACAGTAACAAATCTACAAGAATTTGAAAGTTTTTCAGATGGGGAAGTTAATAGTTCGGTGGAAGCTAGGATGAGGAATTTGTTTGACATTTATTCACAAACAAATGCACTGTTTGTGGATGAACCAACATCCGTCGATGAAGCAAAGCAAGAATAGTACTGAAGAGAAGTTATGCAAGATGAAATTGATGCAATTGAAAAGAATAAAACATGGCAGCTTGTCAAACTTCTGCAAGGCAAAGAAGCTATTGGTCTTAAATAGATTTTTAAGACCAAACTAAATTCAGATGGTAGCTTTCAAAAACACAAAGCAAGGTTAGTTGCCAAGGGATATGCGCAAGTGCATGTAATTGATATGTTTGAAACCTTTGCATCGGTAGCAAGGTTTGAAATAATTCGAGCTCTTATTGTTGTGACCGTATCAAAGGGATGGAACATGTATCAATGAAGGGATATTTATCAACCAAAAAAGGTATGCACTGGAGTTGCTGAAGAGATTCAAAATGGAGGAGTGTAATCCAATTTTAACACCAATATGTACCAATGAAAAACTAAAATTAGATGATGATTCAGGTAGCATAGATGAGAAACAAAATAGACGCCTGGTGGAAGGCTTACTGTTTTTGTTAAATACATAAATAGATTTGGTGTTTCCATTAATTGTGTTGCAAGGTTTATGCATAATCCTTCAAAGATTCATTGGCTGGCTGCAAAACTAATATTGAGCTATGTGAAAGGTATAATTGAATATGGGCTATTGTATAAAAAGAATGGAGTAGCCAGATTAGAAAACTATTCTGACAGTGACTGGGGAGGCTGCGTAGAAGACAGAAAAAGCATAAGTGGCTTTGTTTTTAACTTGGGTGAAATGGCTATAGTATGGGGTACCAAAAAGCAAGAATGCACATCCTTGCAAACGACAGAAGTTAAGTAAATAGCAGCTTCTACTGCAACAGCTCATGTCATATGGTTGAAAGGAATTTTGAAAGAGCTTGGGGAGAGTTGTGATTATCCTTGTGTTCTTAATTGTGACAACAAATCTACTATAGCCCTGTCATTAAACCCTATTTACCAAGGAAGATCAAAGCACATTGATATAAGATACTATTTTATTCGTGAGAAGGTTGAGAAGAATGAGATTAAGTTACAATATGTCAGTACCAAAGAGCAACTTGCATATTTATTCACAAAACCATTACCAACAGACCAATTTAAGCTATTACAAGGAAAACTTGAAATGATGTTAGGACTTGGATCAAGGGGAAGTGTTGAATAGGTCTAATAAGTGATCCAAGTCACCTAAAGAATAGCTCATTTCAGTTTTTAATAAGGGACACCTGTTGTATCTTCTTTGAATTTGTATTTTATTAGTGACCATGATTTCCTATTTGTTATATATGTTGTCCTATTTGTTAGCAAGCATTATACAAGATAGTCTTGTATTTAAATCATGTTTTGAATGAAAGAATCAAGAGATAATCCACCAAATGTCTTCTATTTTTTGACTTACGTTAGTAGACACGGGTACAAATGGTGCAGTAGTGCAGGGGATGACGGGTTTTGCTGAATGAATTTCTTAATTCGTTCAGTTGAATTGAAGCAAGGAAGGAGGCAGAAAGTATGGAATAATTCGATCTTTGGAAGGTTTGATGCTCTGATTCGATCGAATTAATTCGAAAGATTCATTCAATCGAATTGAGGCATCAAGGTCTTCTAGGAATTATAAAGAATTTCAATTGAATGAATCAAAAAGTTTGTTTGATCAAATCTGAAGTCAAAATTATTTTTAAGAAGGTTAGATAATTTAATCGAATGAATGTTTCGATTAATTCAATCGAATTGAACAAGATTTTAGACGAAATAACCATTTTGAATTTATTTTTTTAATATTCATTCGATTGAATGGCATGAGAGTTTAGATAAAATGATATTTTTGAATTTATTTTTTTAACGTATCTTATTTGTTTTAAGGACATCATTGTAATTACTTAAAATCATATACTTTGTCTATAAATAGAGTTTAGAAATAACTTGAATCAAAATTTTTCACATCTATTTTAAGGTCTAATCAATTTTTTTTATGTATACCGAGACCCAATCTTATGTTGGACTCATTAAATATGCAATATTAGGTAACTGGATTTTAGTAGAGAAATTGAGAAAAACTTGGACAGCTTTACATGTGAATTGGTGGCTATTAGCTCTAATTGAAAGTGCTACATGGTTTCTTGATAGTTTAACCGTAAGCTTGACACGAAATCATCTTCCAAGAGCACCAAAGCAGAATCACACCGAAGAAGGCCAACAAATTATTTCTTTTGTACTTGTCCTTTTCTCTTGCTCCCTTTAACAGCAATTAAGAGAAAACAGTATGTATGCAATATTGTGTGCTGTGTCACATAACTATAAGTAGAGCTGTCAAAACGGGTTTGGCCCGACGGGTCGACCCGTTTAACCCGTAAAATAAGCGGGTTAGGGTTAATGATTTTTGGCCCGCGGATTAAACGGGTCGATCCGTTTAACCCGCGGGTAAAAGGGTTCAAACCCGTTTAACCCGCGGGTTAAACGGGTTGGCCCGATTATAATAATTAAATATTTAAAAATATTTTTTTTAATTAAATATTTATTATATATTTATAATAATAATATTTTAATTTTAAAAAATTAAATTAAAAATATTTGTTGTTATATATTTATAGTGTTTTTATTTTTTTATTAATTTTTCAAAATTTTTTAAAAATTATAATTATTTATTATTTATTTATTTAATTAATTAATTTATTTATTTAATATAAACGGGCTGGTCCGTTTAGCCCGGTAGTCCGACGGGTTGGGTTAGGGTTGAGAATATCAACCCGTTTATTAAACGGGTCAGCCCGGCCCAGCCCGCTTAAATGCTTGGCCCGAAATAACCCGGACCGATTAAACCCGACCCGACCCGTTTGACAGCTCTAACATTATAAACTAGGTTCAATTTGATTTTGATGCAAAAAGAAATTATATGTTATTATTATTTGCGTGAATGTATTTTTTGCTTAAATTATCCCTGGAACAATAAGAAGGGCCTATGTCAGGGATAGTTATGACATTTCACAAAAGCGTATCAGTTCACTCGAATCTTTCGTACAATTGGAGGGAGAGAGAAAGTGAGTGACAGAGGGAAGGTGAAAGGTAAGAGTCTTCTGTCTAAATATTATAAATTTATATAAATAATTATTTCTTTATTTATTTATAAATTAAAAATTGACAGCTGAAGTGGATGGTGTTTTTTTCTCGTTCGTAGGAAGCAACCCAGTAGTTGTTGCGGCTCTTTCAAGATTGCGACTGATTTGCAGATGGGATCTCATTTTCATTACTATCCCTTCTTCTTCTGCTACTGCTTCCTTTGTTGCTAGTATTACTTCAATATCAACGTCTTTCTGTTGATTCAACTAATATGCACATTGGATTTTCAGGTATGCTTTACTCTCTACTGTCTTCTTGTCATTTCGTTGAGTTTAGATGCTTTATTTTCATTTGCAATGGATATATTTAGTGTTTCACATGTGGGAAAGTTGGATGGAAGAATGTGGGCTGAGGAAGAGCAGGAAAATTTTGTTGGAGTTTATGTTGGTTGGTGAGGAAAGTGGGACGGAGAGCAAATATAAGGAATAAGGGGAAGAATGATCTCTAGTTTCATTGATCTCGTGTGAAATTGGCTTGTGATATGAAGTTTTGGGGAGAAATGGAAGGGGAAGTATATAAAATTTTGATTATTTTGGAAGATGAAGTTTTTTGTGATGTTTTTGTAGTTTTGCATTGTTTTTATTTGCAGATCGGTTTATTCTCATTTGTTTATGTTGATCTTCTTGATTGGTTAGGCTTAGGGTTCATTCATAAATCTGGACTTGATGGGTCTTATTTCTTAATAGTTTTAATTGCTCAGTTGAAAATTATTGTTTTGCTTTGGTAATGGAAATTAAGTAAATTTGTTAGATGAAAATGTTGCCATTTGGTTGCTATAGATGCAGACAATGCTATCTTACTTACCTGCTTATTGTTATGATTCTGAACTTTGCATCTGGCAATTTTCCTTTGGATGATAACTATGTGACTGGGGAACCTCGATATTTGTCCAACTCAAATGGATTTGAGAGCACTTTTGAATTTAGATTCTTTGTTGTAGTTGTGTTTCTGCTGCGTATTGTATGCAAGCACTAAATCTGAGCAATATACAAGTTCTAACTTCTATTTTTCCTTATGAATTGAATACTGTTCTAGAGTTTATATTGTCACTTGTTGGTGCTTGGTTCTTTGCAACCAATTTGTTTTTAGAAGAATACGTTAAAGCAATTTAACCTTTTTTTCTTACTTTCTTACAGCAGGGCAAAGAACTCCTTCAGTTTACACTTGGTGCTGTTGTTTTCTGATTTCTTTTGGTTCTATTCAAGAGGCTCGATGGGTTCTAATTACCCATCTCATCAGCTCAGCAATGGGCTTTTTGTATCAGGTCGGCCTGAGCAACCTAAAGAAAAGGCTCCAACAATGAGCTCAGTAGCTATGCCTTATACAGGTGGTGATATTAAGAAGTCTGGAGAACTTGGTAAAATGTTTGATATCCCTATGGATGGCTCTAAGTCTAGGAAATCTGGACCTATAACTGGTGCTCCATTAAGGACTGGATCTTTTGGAGGGACTTCTACGCATTCAGGATCAATTCCTAATGCTGCAGGCCGTGCTGCCAAAAATGTCTCAGGTCCTTTACCTTCTGGAGGCATGTCTGGCTCCACTTCAATGAAGAAGACAAATTCTGGACCACTGAATAAACATGGGGAACCTATGAAGAAGTCATCGGGCCCTCAATCTGGTGGAGTGACCCGGCAAAACTCTGGCCCTATTCCACCAAGTCTACCGGCAACAGGTCTCATCACATCTGGTCCAATTTCTTCAGGCCCTCTAAATTCATCTGGGGCGCCTCGGAAATTATCTGGTTCTTTAGATTCTACAGGATCTCTCAAAATGCATAATTCCTCAATTGCACAAAATCAGGCTGTTACCACTATTACACAGGAGGATGACTACTCGTTCAGGAAAAACTTCCCAAAGCCAGTGTTATGGTTGGTGATTCTGATATTTGTGATGGGATTCATTGCTGGTGGCTTTATTCTCGGTGCTGTACATAATCCCATTCTCCTCATTGTTGTCACGGTTCTTTTTGCTGCAATTGCTGCGATATTCATTTGGAATACTTGTTGGGGAAGAAGAGCTATCATAGATTTCATTGCTCATTATCCTGATACTGATCTCAGAACTGCAAAAAGTGGGCAATATGTGAAGCTCACTGGGGTATGTAACTCAACTTATTTCTCACATAAAATATTTACATCTTTGCATGTTACTTTTACATTGCATTCAGAGAGAAATAGAGGAACCAGTGAGGACCAGATACTTTGGGGAAGGGAAAGGAAACATGGAATCGTTGACAAGTTTTATATGTCAAAAATGAAGGGAAAAATTAAGATAGATACTTTAATGATAGAATTAGTAACTAAATTAATCATGTGCATTTACATAAATATTTAGTGTGATTTTCATCTGTGAGAAGAAAAATTATAGGGTGTCTATATAAATATTTAAGGCAATTTTCATCCATGAGGAGAAAAATTACAAGATCTGTAATAGTGAAGATCTTTAATTTTTCTATTGAATGATTTCAAGCTAATACCTTGGAATGCATGTAGTATTTTTAAACCTAAATTTCACAAACCTTCACTCTAATTTAGAATAAAGGTTCCGAGGTTAATAAGGATAATGCAGCTATGATTTCCTTAAATCAACTTTATCTATTGCACAAGTTTTTGAAAAATTGTTTTAAAGCTAAATGACAGATTGGTAATGAAGCTTAGTCTAGCTTTAAAGTTCATGTACTGTAACTTCTAAATAAATTCATTGTAATAACCTAAAATATACATTCAGTTATGTATATGCAAATTGTGTGGTTGAAGTCAAATGCAAGAAGTTTCTATTCATTATTGACTTTCTTTTTTTGAGGTCGTAAATTGGCTCACATAAATCAAACCTTTAGGTTCTATTGATTCTTCCTTTTTAATATTTTAGAGTAGCTTCCTTCTTAAATATTTTCTTATTTATTTGTCCAAATTTGGAATAATCTGCCTTTATCCAGAGGTAGAATAATTTTTTCCCCTTGGATGGTAGTAATATCTGACAAAATTTATGTTACATCTTTTTCTCTTCCTAATGGCTCATACTAATAAAAGAAGAATGGTGAATTGGATATTTAGGCACGTCTAAAACTTAGGCAACATGTATACATGTGTTTATAATATCCCTTAGCACTGAACAGAATCTCTACCTTATTAAGTAATACATCATTGATGCTGGACACGTGAAACTTCAACCTCTTCTGATAATTTCTATTTCAATTACTTAAATGGTACAGTGGTGCCTTTCTTAATAAATTTTTCTCTTTAGAAATTGGCTTTAGCTTATAAGATTATTAGACAATCATGACAAAGCTTAAAGTGATTTTTGTTCAACCTATAGTCATAACTAGTTGAAAATATAATAAAAGAAAGAAGCAGCTTAGACCAAAAGGTAAATCTACTGTCTTAAGGGGCATTTGATATAATATACTAGAGATTATAAGCTAACTGAGATGAAGATGAATCTCTACAAGTGTATAAGATCAGAAAACCTATTGCGGATTGATATGGAACGGAAATGGGATATAAAAGCACATTTTTGTAGTTCCTCACTCCTAGGCATCTTGCTACAGGCAAAGTAAAAACTGCTTGGTGAGCTGCATTAATTCTGAGCCAGTTATTTTCTTCAAGGCCTCATCATTTACTAGCCTCCTTAGTAGGATCTTGTTAACTGCATTTGTTCTAGCAAATAATAAATGTTAATTGCTTTTAAGTGATTTGCGAAAATTTGACAACATTGCTGTTGAGTACTGTAGCTTCAGGTAATCTTGTTTCATCTATATTACATATTGGGAGAAAATTTTGAAGAACTAGTTTCTGAGCTGAGTGCTTGTGTGTAGTTCCTTGTCTTTGATGAGTGATATATCTGATTCTTAAGAGAGATTTCCTGAAATCTTAATGACTGAGTGATGCTCAATGCGAGGCCAGGTTTATATTCTAGTTTGTTTTCTCAGTTCTCTTCCTATTTTCTCCTATCTACTATCACTGTATGTCCCAACAACATTTGAATTTATAACTTACAGTTACTATCCATGCCTAATATTTGATTGTTTATGTGGAGTACTCCAAGCTGAGTCTTTCATGAATTACATCAAATGTTGTATTCATTGTAAATTGCAAATGCCGACTGAAGCTTTATTTTTATATAACTCCCATATAGATTGCAAGACTTGGTGGATGAAATGAATGAGATATAGCGGGAGTTTTATATGCCTAAATAATAAACCTTGATTATTGATACATAATACCTCAAATCCTGGGATTAACAAAATTTCATATGGTAATAAATGAAAGTTGCATGATGAAATATTAAAGTACAAAATCTTTTTTATATTTTTCATATCTGTAAGAATTACTATTAATTTCCTGGGCTGGTTATCTTATAAAAGTTTACTGTTTTGGGTAAAATTTTCAGATATCTTTCTAGTTCATTGAAGTATATGGTTTAATTTTGAAGCATATGAAATCAAAAATTTGGTTCTTCAAGTTAAGCAATAGTTGTAAAATTTCAAACTATAAAGAAGGCGCTTGCAATCCAGTCTAGGTTTAGACTTCTCATAGAAAAGATAATTATGTTAAAGGAAAACATACTCTTTTTTTTTTTTTAATTTTTTATTCTGGATACCCGTAGGAATTTAATACAACCAATAAGCATCGTTTTTTTTTTTGTAAGAAGATCACAGTAATGACAACTTTACATCATTTACTTGTTTGCACTTTATTTTGCTCTACTTAGATAGTTAACTTGTTGCATCTTTTTTGCATCATTCATTTAATATCCTGAGTTGTATTTGCTGAAATAGAGGTTTATGAACTGACAGGATTTTATTTCTTATTTAGTATGCACTGAAACAGGATCTGGAAAAACGCAAAGCAAATGTGTCAAATATCTTATAATTAGCTAATTGGTGTTTTCTGGTGCTTGTACTTTTACGTGTTGGGGTATGGAATGCATTAGAAGTAGGCTAATATTTTATTCAGACCTACCGATTTTTTATTGACATTAAACTGAAATGGAACAAGAATTTCTATGATAGATATTTCTAATATATATGGCTTCAAGGCCTTCCTCGCTGTTGTTTTTCACGTGGTTTTATTTTCAACCTTTTGCTTGCTTAACGGACAACTAGCAGAAGTTGTACTGACGTTTTTGTCTGTATTCTTGAAGGTGGTTACCTGTGGCAATGTACCCCTTGAATCATCATTCCGAAGAGTTCCTAGGTGTGTCTATACATCTACAAGCTTATATGAATATCGAGGATGGGATTCAAAACCAGCAAATCCTAAACATCGTCATTTTACATGGGGACTGAGGTCATTGGAGGTTAGAACCCTAAATGTTGGGTGTTTCATTTTGGTTGGTTATTCATTATTGTTTGAGTACCTGTTTTTTCTTTCACTATTCTGGAGGTTTGTTGAAGAGCAAAGGGAAAGCGCTTTCGTACCTGATTGAATTAAAGGATCAGGACCTTTCAGAAAAGTTTATGCTCAAAATGGCTCATCATCTTCAGTATTTTAATACTGGACCAACTGGTTCAATGCCATTTGAAGTTGCAATCGTCTAATTAGAAATGTTTGGATGGAATGAATCTAATGTCTCATATTTCAGTGTTAATGGACACATATATTCCATTTGGAATGAAAAGTCCTGCCTTTGGAGGTTCCAGTATTGGTATATCTCATTGGAATTTTCTCTGTTTTGTTTGACAGAGACACGTGGTAGACTTCTACATCTCCGATTTCCAGTCCGGTCTGAGAGCACTGGTCAAGACTGGAAGTGGTGCGATGGTAACTCCTTTTGTAGATGACTCTGTCATTATTGATATTAAACCAGAGAACAAAGACATGTCAACAGATTTTATCAGGTGGTTAGGACATAAAAATCTTTCAGGTGATGATCGTATGATGCGATTGAAGGAAGGGTAATGGCTCTCTCCTTTTCAGTTACTAAATTCATCCTACCTTATTAAGTGCATCAGTCAGTGCATTTGTGGCATAAATACAATATATAGTCTATTTTAGTTGACAATCAAGGCTCAAATCTTAAACCATTGTTTATATTTGTAGTAAGTTGGTCACTCACTTATGATGGTTAGAATAGGAAACTGAAACTGCTACTTTCGCAGGTACATTAAAGAAGGTAGCACAGTTAGTGTAATGGGAATAGTTCAAAGAAACGAAAGTGTCCTTATGATTGTTCCTCCACCTGAACCAGTAGCAACTGGATGGCAATGGGCAAAATGTATCTTTCCAGCTAGTCTGGATGGTATAATTTTGAGATGCAAAGATACATCAAATAATGATGTCATACCTGTCTAGTAAGTAGTATGTATGTGCATCTGAAACTCCTTCATGTGTTGAAAAATATTAGTTCTCTCTACTAATTTGATGGTGGTGTGTGGTGGTTTTGTAGTGATAAGTGATTATTAGTGTCATGGCTTAAAAATGAGGTGCCAGGTTCATTTCTTTCTTTTTTTTTTTTTTCCTTAAATTTGGTGTATAGTTTTGGTGGTTGCTTTTCCATTTTTTAAGGGATCGAAGACTAATGGGGGACTGGTTTGATGTAGTGGAGAATGTTACATATTATTTGAGCTCGGCATTGTTGTGTGATCGAAGAAAGGAAAAGATTACAAGTTAGATTGTTTTACACTTCCACCTGATCATCAACTGTTTCTTGATCCCGAGTTGTATCCTGAAAATTCTGTCAATGTAGTTTATTTTAGCATCATATTTGATCCCTTCTGTTACGGAAACCATTTTTCGGATTCTTTCATGGATATATTATTATTTCTTAATGCAGTTGTTTCATTTATCTCGTTAACTGTTACAGAATTTGGGGGTTGCTTGTCCTTCCTTGGGTGGTTCCCTTTTCTCTTCCCATAAGTTTGTGACTGTTTAATAATGAATCTTCATTGTTATTTCTGTAAAATAAAATACAGTTGTTTCTTCTTGAATGATCCCAAAAACATTGAGTTGATCGTAAAAATAATGTAAGATGTTTGTAATCTTTCTCTGTTAATTATGTTCTTTGAATTTTGTGATAATTATGGCAACAGAAATAGGATAGAATAAGCATTCTGAGGGTCCATTTGTAATTGTGGTTATTTTGTCAAATTTTAAAATTAAAGTAAAATGCTCGTTTGGTCACATTAATTTTTAATGGAATTTATATGTTTTTATATTAATATTTGATATGTAAAATTTTAACCTGAAAACAATCACACTAATAAAATCATACTAATTATCAAGCAGGGTTTTAGTAGAAAAAATAATTTAGAAAAATAAATAAAAAATTATAAATATAAAAAAGAAAATGAAACGGGATAATTAAATTTATTTTATAAATATGGAAAAAAAACTCTTTTTCAAATATTATAGTTTATAAATTTATAATTTACTGATATTATAATTGAGAGAATGTAAGATATATTATGATATCTTTAAATGGGTCTAGTCCAATAATTTTTTTTAAGTGAATGACCTCTTAGCTGTGAAAGACCTGTATTTCAACGAATGAACAAGTGTATAACAGAATTCTCTGAGTTGTAATTCATGTTATAATATTAAATTAATTTCATGTTTAAATTGGTTATAAAATTTTTTTTAGTGATATATGAATATAATTTATTTATTAAATATTAAATATATAATTATATGATCTATTAAACACGTTTTATCTTTTTAACGTTCTTATTATATTTAATGCAAATATTATTTTTTATTATTTTAAAGTAAATTTTCACACAATTGCTGTTATTTCAAAAATATTTTAAAGATAAAAACTAAAATATTAAATATTAATTAAAAATAAATAAATTTTATTAAAAATTAATATTATCAAATATTTTTATAGTCAAAATCAAAATTACCGTCCCTAATTCTATGATAGTAGCTGTTTGATGGTTACATATGTTAAATTATTGATAAAAGGTCAAATAATATTAATTGTATTTTTTGACGTGACATAAAATATTGACATATTATGCCTCAATCCATCTAGACAAACACTAATGAAATAGTGGCCATTTTATAAATTTTAATTCTTTTTTTTTTCTTTTTTAAAGGAAAAACGAAAACTAACAGGAGTAGCATCACTAATACTACTCAAAACAAAAATATCAACATCATATTATAAATATATAATTAATATTCAATATGGGTGTGATTGTGATTATTCAATTTAATAATAATAATAATAATAATAATAATGAATTGCTATTATTTTTATGGGGCAAGAAAGTTGAAGCGTCATAAATAAATAAATAAAGTTTGCTTATAACATTGGACATTTAAACATTGATTGTTGTCTGCCACTAAGCCAAACAACTACCCATAAAAAAAACTTATATAGGGTCAATAAAATAAAATAATTATATAAAAAATTTATTGGATATGAGATAAACCCAAATCCAAAATCTTTGAAAAATTCTTTTATATATATATATTTATTTATTTAATCACATGATTTTGCTAACTATAAATGAAAATTGTGTGTTTGTCCTTGTTAGAGACCAAATATAAGATTTGATGTGATATCATATGTTTCTTATTTATTTATTAATTAGTTTTCAAATATTTATACATTTATTTATAATTATAGTAACATAATTCCCAAAATAAATATAATAACAGATAACATTAACTTAGTAATATCCAATTATGTTTTAATATATAATTCTATATTTATAAAAATTAATGTCAAATTAGTAATAACTCACAACATTTTGTTTGTCTCATAACATTCATCCATCAAAAATCATAAATATATTTTAAAATTAATTTTTGTGAAAAATAAATTTAGATGGAAGATATTATTTTGGTAGATTTTTATAAAATGAATTTATTTTTCTTATGGTCAATTTTATTGCAGACTAAATTATTTTTTTATTTATATTAAAATATTTTTTTGTTTGTTATAAAAATGTGCTAATTGAAAATCACACATCTATTTGTTTTATATAGTCAATTTTTCAAAATAATCTCATTATTATTTTGGTCAATTTAAGACTATATTAAAATTTTTTGTTTATTTTATTTAAAATATATATTATTTTTTTAAATATATATATTGATTCAAATTAAACATGTATACAATATTTTTGATAATATTAATATATTTTTAAAATAAAAAATTAAGTTACATGTGATAAATTAAGGTGCAATCAATTAATCCATATTAATTCGATTAATCTACGTATTAAATTAATAAAATCTTGTTAGTGTCACCGTAGTAGGCTGGGCGCAGCTAAATCCTTCTCTAGTTTTAAATTTATTGAAATTTATTATTGGATCTTATAATTTTAATTTTTACAATTAAAAAAAAGAAGAAAAAGATGAGGGTATTATTGACATTTCACAAAAAGAAAGAAGACACCATGACCATGGGTTCACATTTCAATAACTTAATAAAGAGAAAGAGTGACGCGAGAGAGGGAAGTTATCTAAATATTGTATCTGTCATCAATCGATAACCACTTTCGGGTTGGGGTACTAGTCTTATCATCTTTTTCTGCTAATATAATATTAATTATTAATTAATTAATTAATTGTTGTTTTTTTATTAAAATTAATCTAAAAATTTAAAAAATAATTGTTTTATATTTCTGTCTTAAAGAGTTCGGAGGCTTCAACCGGAGGAGAGGCAACCCACCAGCTATTGCGGCTCTCTGAAGTGACAGACACTCATTTCTTTCTTTCTTTCTTTAATATGGATTTCTAGAGATAGAAACGGTAGAGTTTTTTTAGTGAGAGGAAGGAAATATCAACAACACACACCAAATGTCTCCAAATCTTCAGATTTCTATTTCTTCTTCTTCTTCTTCTTCTTCTTCTTTTTATGCTACTACTGCTTGTACGGATATTTTTACAGGTAATTTTGTATTTTTTAAAAATTGTAAGTCCCATTTTTTTACCTGCCTTTTCTGTTCTTCAAAGTGTAAAACTTTTTAGTTTCTGAAACATCTCAAATCTCTGCTTGTTTCTTTAGATCTTTCCCATTTTCTTGGGTTCTGAAGGAACTGGTAATCTGGGTATGTTTTGGTTTCTTCAATTGAGTTGAAGCTTGGTGCTTTTGGTGGGTTGAGGGTTTTGTGCTATATTCTTTTGGTTGAACCTTTCTAAAAGGAAGATTTTGATTGAGTTTTTTTTTTTTATTTTTTTTATTTTTTTTGAGAAAATGTGGAATAAGGAAAGGGATTTAAGAGTATTAAATCCATGATTTAGCTGTTCTGCAGTGATATTGCAGTAATTTGTGCTAAAATTGTGCTCTCAAGCTTGAACTACTACTTGTTCTAAGTAGATCTTCTTTTTGTTGATTTTTGGTTAAAATGGTGATAAGGGTATGTTGGGTTTCTGTGATTTGGGGAAGAGTTCTGTTATGTTCAACTGTATCGTGTGTGCAGATTTTACTTTTTTCCTTAAATGGAAAGTTCGGATCTCATTAAACATTTGCTCTTTTTGTTTGTTTGATTGCTTGAAAGCACACGATCGTAAAGTATTGATATTAGATATTACTCATCTGAAACTATAATTTTAGATCTCATTTCTTTTTAAGGTTATGTTTCAAATGGTGATCTGGATTGATTGGTTCTTATTCCGTGGATGGTTGAAGTCTGTAAATATTATCTTTCGACTCCTGTGTGATTAGAAGCACAGATATTCTCAGGAAATTTCGTAATTCTACTTTTTACAAGATGTTTTGTTTCATGAATTGGTCATTTATGAGAAAACGTTAAATTACTTTGTCATTTAAAGTCTTCATATAACAGTATCTTACACTCAAACTAAATTCTGAAAGTCCAGTCTCCCTTATTTTTGCCCCATGTCTTCTCTTTTGACTTTTATGCAAACCTTTTGCAAAATGGTGGCGGGTGTCTGATTTCCTTTCCCCAAATTTGGTAATAATATCTTCTTCTTTTTTCTTTTTTCTGGGAAATGAATTAGTCTGAACTTTCTTTAGTTAAGCTATCCTAGTTTGTGTTAGTTTAATTAAAAGTATGTGTGTAGCATCTTATCAATGATAGGTGTAGCTGTAGTAATGATACTTAGTTTTTGAATTGTAAAATTTAGTCTGGACAACTAAACTCTGCTGCGTATTGCCTCCCAGTTGAATTTGGTATGGTGACAATTTTTTTTTTCGGTGATGATTTATCATGTCCTGAATATACTAACTTTAATTTACTTTTTATTAATATAAATTTAGGCATTGTTGCATTTTAGATTGTTTTGTTGGTTAATGTGTAGACAAGGACAAATTTGAACAGCTTGTTTTAGATCTTAACAATAAGATTTATATACTCGTTGATATTTGGTTCTTGATGGCTATTTAGAGTACATCCAGACTGTTTTTGTGCTAGTGAGCAAAGCTTCTGATTGCTATGGTACTTTCTGTTATTAGGTGGGCCTTGACAATTGCATCAACATACCGCCATTGGTGTTTTGTTTGTAGTTTTGTGTGGAATCTCTTAAGAGTAGTAAGATGGGCTCCCGGTTCCCATCTCATCAACTCAGCAATGGCCTTTACGTGTCAGGCCGGCCTGAGCAGCCCAAAGAAAGGACACCAACAATGAGCTCCGTAGCCGTGCCTTATACAGGTGGTGATATAAAAAAATCTGGAGAACTAGGCAAAATGTTTGATATCCCTATGGATGGTTCGAAGTCTAGGAAGTCTGGTCCAATAAGTGGCGCTTCCTCAAGAACTGGATCTTTCGGGGGTGCTGCTTCACATTCAGGACCAATCATGCCCAATTCCGCAGCTAGGGCTGCTTATACAACATCTGGTCCTCTATCTTCTGGAGGCATGTCTGGTTCGGCTTCATTAAAGAAGTCAAATTCTGGACCACTTAATAAACATGGGGAGCCATTAAAGAAGTCTTCTGGCCCTCAGTCTGGAGGAGTAACACCAAGTGGCCGACAAAACTCTGGCCCCCTTGCTCCTGTTCTCCCTGCTACTGGTCTCATTACATCTGGACCCATCTCTTCAGGTTCATTGAATTCATCTGGGGCTCCTAGAAAGGTATCTGGTCCTTTGGACTCTATGGGATCAATGAAAATACCAAGTTCTGTGGCTCACAATCAGGCCGTGACTATCCTTACGCAAGATGAGGACTTTTCCTTCAAGAGGAATTTCCCAAAGCCAATATTGTGGTCATTGATACTACTTTTTGTGATGGGATTTATCGCTGGTGGTTTTATTCTTGGAGCAGTCCACAATGCCATTCTTCTCATTGTTGTAGTGGTCCTTTTTGGTGCTGTTGCTGCTTTGTTTGTTTGGAATACTTGTTGGGGAAGAAACGCTATAATTAGTTATATTGCTCATTATCCAGATGCTGAGCTTAGAAATGCTAAGAATGGCCAATTTGTGAAGATCTCTGGGGTATGTAATATACTTAATACCATTCCTTTGAATTTAATACATATTGCTAGTTTATAAGAAAAAGATGTGAAATTTTTCTTGATACAATTGACAATAACATTGTTGGTTTCCTTATCCTTGTCAAACCCTTGCATCTTAATTTCATTGTTTATTTTCTTTTTATTTTGAGCATGCAAGTGAGAGAGAGAGAGAGAGAGAGAGAGACTTATTTCCAATGTTTGTATATAGGGTAGAGTTTCTCATACTTATCATATGCTTATTTTTGTGGTTATTCTTTAACATTTGGACAATGTTTGAATGATATTTATCTAAAATGTTTCATTATGTTCTTGAAGGTGGTCACCTGTGGTAATGTGCCCCTTGAATCATCCTTCCAAAAGGTTCCTAGATGTATATATACATCCACAAGTCTGTACGAGTACCGAGGATGGGATTCAAAGGCTGCAAATCCTACACACCGTCGGTTTACTTGGGGGCTCAGATCGTTAGAAGTGAGTAATTGAAAAATTGAAATGGTAATTTTGATTTTTAGTTTGTCATCTTAGAAATGTAGTCATATTGTTTTCTGAATTATTTTGTATAATTTTGCCTGATTATTTTATTTTTTGGTTTTGTTTTATTAATCTACATTAACAACATTTGTCTAGTATCACAACTTATCAACAGATTGAGAAGTTTGTTCTGGAAATAAGGCACTTGAATTTGAACTGATACGTGTTATCTCACTGTAAAGGATGGATTCCTGGTTGGTTTACAGGACAAACTTTTGCCATGTTTATGGGAACCTGAACCATTGTTAACTTCTTACCTTGTCAATCCTTGCTTTACTTTGATATGTTCTTCTTCTCTTTGCTTGATTTTTGTACAAGACTAAATAATGTAAGGTATCATATGCCATCATCGAGGGACACTTTCCCCCAATGGGATACACCTTTCACCTTGCTTTATGGTTTCACAGTTCTAACTGAGTTCTATTGTTAATGTAATTTTGCAGACGCGTGCAGTTGACTTTTACATATCTGATTTCCAGTCAGGGTTAAGAGCTTTGGTTAAAACTGGGTATGGAGCGAGGGTGACTCCTTATGTTGACGATTCCCTCATCATTGATATCAATCCAACTAAGGACAATTTATCTACCGAGTTCATCCGGTGGTTGGGAGAGAGGAACCTTTCAAGCGATGATCGTGTAATGCGACTTAAAGAAGGGTAAATTCTTTCTCTTGGAGTTCATATATTCACTATAAATAATATACCATATATGAGTCTCCTAATATTTTACAACGGCTTTCGTTGTACAGGTATATCAAAGAAGGAAGCACCGTTAGTGTAATGGGAGTTGTACAGAGGAACGACAATGTACTCATGATTGTCCCCCCACCTGAGCCAATCACAACAGGATGCCAATGGGCCAAATGTATTGTTCCAGCTAGCCTCGATGGTATTGTATTGAGATGTGAAGATGTTTCCAAGAACGATGTCATACCAGTTTAGTAGTATGTGCATTGTAAGCGTTGTCTTCTATTCACTTGTTTAAGATTTTTTAATATATTTGATGATGGGGACAGTGAAGTTGGTCGTATTTGGGGAGTAATGGTGATTGTTATTGTTGAATACACATGGGTGATGTTGTGGTGGTGTTTCTTCATATTACCTTCTTGTATAGCTCCTCCGGTTTCTTTCCCCTTTATTTTTTTTAGGGTGATAAATGGCTTTTGCAGTCGAGGTTTGTTGAGATGTAGGAATTTTACGTGTGAGCATATTGTTGTTATGTTGAATAGAACAAAACAAATGTTATGAGATATCCAGTATATGTACTTCACTTACAATCTGTAGTACTTTTTTTATACTTCTATCTTTCTGGAATTTGTATAAGTTGGAGCTTGTTCATGCAATATATGAATTAGTTAAGTTGTATTATATCAACTGATGATCCCACGCACATACAATACGGTCTTAGGGTTCTTGGATTTCAAGTTAGACGATTTTTTGAGTAATCTTAAGTAAAAAGTTGTTCATGTTAATAGGTATGTTCATTCAATCATTGCATACCCATGTAAAGCTTTAATAGATGGCAAATTTCGTTCCATTGACATGTGCTTATGTTGTAGCAAAGGAAGGGCATAATAATTTGCTTTACACAGAAGTGTTTTTTTTCTTTTTAAATTTTTTATGGAGGCTTTCTTTTAAAGCAACTTGGTAGGTAGTTGTTAACAAACCTCATCAATCATGATGGGGAATTTTAGATAGGAAGAAACGGTTTGGTCTAACTTCTTTCTTAAGGAATGCAAACATTAGGCAAATCAATTATTTAGGGAAAAGGAAATATCCGACCTTAAGATTTGGTTCAATATACATTGCAGTTCTAATGTTCTAAAAATACACATGATTCCTGTTTGTCAAAAAATTTTGTTAATTAGATTTAAATTTTTTTTTTTGTTATAATTATCATAATACTATATTAATTATAATTATTTTAAGCGTTAAATGTAATAAGTTTTGTTTCTTTCTAAATTTCTAAATTAAATCAATAAATTAGAGTTTGTGTGATTATTTTTGAAAGTAATAAGACTATATAGTGTATATGCAACTAAATTTTACCAATTGTTTGAAGTCTTGTATCAAAAGAAAAGCAGAAAATGGTAAACAGAAGATTCAAAATCAACTTATTTTTGAATCTTTTTCCATCATGATGGCCATCACTTGATGCTAGGTGGGTATATATGGTTTTAATCGGTTTGAGATAAAATTTCAAATGGAATTGTATATTGCGGTTTGAAAATAAATAAATTCAATCCAATCTAAACTAAATTATAAAGTGCGCTTTAAAGTGATTTAGATTCGCGGTTTGGATTATATTATAAAATTAAAGATATAATAATTGATTATTATTAATTCAATAATTTTTTATTAATATTTAAGAGTAAGTTCTGTAAATTTTTTTTAACCCATTTATAAATAGTTTTTCTTTATTAATTATTATTATTATATAGAAGATATGAAGGTAAATTATATATAATTTGTAATAATAAATGGATAATAATAAAAATTTTATAAGATAATATTAAGTGATTTGACTTGCGATTTCACGGTTTGAAATTAATCCAATTCATAATGAAAACCGTAAAACGATTTGAAAAATATTATTCCGTAAGTTGATTTATAAATTTTTTAAATCAATCTAAATAGTTAATTTTTACCATTTAACTTAGATCGATTTAAAAATACTCACAATTACTTGATGCTCTGCTGTCTAAACACTGCTTTGTACATTTAAAATAAGAAATAGATAAATTATCATGTGGGCGCATGCATTGGATAGGTTTTACTTTTTTTTAAATGTATCGTGGAGATTTAATAGGTTTGTAAGTTTTGAACATAAAGGGGTGGGTCCATTGGGTAAAAGGGGAAGAACATAGGAGAAAATCCTAGATCAAGATATTTAATTTTTGAATAAAATTAAGAATATTATTAAGTAAATAAATTATTATTATAGTAATAAAAAATTATAATTAATTATATTGTATCAACAACTATCACTTCAGTTGGGAAATAAAATTTTGTATTTTTAGAATTATTGTAAAATTAAATGAATAAAAATGTATTTTGTCAAAGAATAAATCTAGTATTAGTTGATAAAAATATAAAATTAATTTAATATTAACACTATAATTTTTATCATTGCACTATAATTTTTTTCTTATAATTTATATAAATATATATATATAAATTAACATAATATAATAGTATTAATTAATCTATTTTTTATAATATTTAATTTCACCTTTAGATATAATGTTAAATTGTTATATATTAATTATGAGATTTCTATTTTTATAATTATTTTAATGTGTGTATTGTATTTTATTATTTTAATTTAATAAATAAACAATAAATGCAGTAATTGTGTTTATAGTGTAAACCATAATTTATTTAATCTATTATTATTTTAAAATTTTAATGAATAAATTCACCGATAATTACATTAGCAAAAAATTTTAAATTACTTGTTACTATTATGTAAAATTTTAACAAAATACAATTTGATAAAACATTTTAAGTAAGCAAATAAATAAATTTACTTTCTTAAATATATTTTTTAAAATATTTTAATTGAACTATTACAAGCTCACACCCAGAGATCCATGATCTTATTTAAAATAGCAAAATTCACTAAGCAATGAACCTATATAAAACCAATAATTAAAATAATTAACTAAATAAGAAAAAATTCTTTTTCATTTCTATGCTGACGTCAATTTGTATAAGTTGCTTTATACCCAAGTATTTTAGGGATTTACTTTAAAATAGTCACTGTTTATAATTCCAAAAAGAGCAAACCACGAGTCAGATGAATTGTTCAATATGAATCGTATAGTCATATGCTTATTTCGGACGACTTATTCGAACAATTCAACTCATGAATGACCAACAAAAAAAACTTGATGTGGTATCACAAGACTTACTCCCTAGTGACTATCTGTTATATATACTGCAAGGTCATGGTTAGAAGACATCATATATAACTAACATCTTGATGTTTTGTTTTGATCTTTTTGTCGCTGATTTTGTTATATCTATAGATGTTTTTGTTTTTTCTTGATAGCATATCGATGAGTACATTGATATGTTAGGTTACCGACAGTTAACATTTTGAAACACATTTCTTTATAATTAGACAGTTGCCCCAACCATGTTTTGTGTAAGTTTGTTTGTCATATACTCCGACTTTTTATAATGTCAATAAAATATCACTGTCACATCGCGTAATACCTTATATGTTGCAGATATTGCTTCATATTGCAAGGGTAGGATACAAAGCCGGTTAGCTATCATATGACTCATTTCATCCAGCTACTGATGTCTAGAGTTTCATGCATGGACGTAGTCAATTCAGGCCGTGAGTTACATGTGATGTTTTGTATGTTCCATGGGTTGTACAGCAAGAATATTGAGTGGCCTATGCGTTTATTTTTCACTTCGACACATCTTTGTATACGATTTCGCTTCAAATGGACACTCCAACAATAAAATGAGGATAGTATTGGAGCCTTTGTTTGTACTACTTGCATTCTTATTATCAGATATAAACATTGTGGCATATTTGATTTGTTTTACCTACAAGCAACTGAAAATAGGTGTTTCCTATCAGCGGGTAGAATTGGATGACTGTGGTGTATTTATATGCACGTATATACAGTGTTTATGCTTAGGATGTACTTTTGATTTTGGTCTAGATAATAGTTCTATTTTGAGGACTAAAATAATTGTAGATTTATGATATAGTCAATACAGATCATTATGAGCATTATTTTATTTAATGTTGTGTTCCTGATTATTACACTATATCAGATTATTCAACTATATCAGGTTGTTCGATTTTGATAATTACGAGTTAACATAAACCATATGCATAAACTATAAAAATAGTGTATATACAGGTCAAAAACTATTCAACTATTCAACAGTTCCAACAATTATGAAAGATACATAAAGTTATCATATCGAACTTGAATTGCTTACAGTAACAAAAGTTAACATAAATGATAATATGAACAAATTTATTGAAGCAAATGAAAATAATTTTCAAACACCTAGCCAATGGTTATGTTACATGTGTAAAGCATTATCTTCATTTTTCTTTCTTTGTTTTAATAAAAGCAAATTCAACCAATTATAATGTTTGTTTGTGCCTTACACGTTTCAAGCATTACAAATTGGATTTGAGATATATTATAATATTTTCTTTTGCTTTATTTATTAAAAATGAACCAATGACAATGGAGATATATGCTTTATACATTGAAAGCATTAACAAGAGGATTTGTGTAACATCCCGTATCTCACCCCAAGGGTATAATTGTCATTTTCTACATCTTTCGTCCATACATCTGCATTCATTTCCTTGTACCTTTGGTTCCCTGCTAGTGACATCTTCTCTCGAATCTCAAAATTCAATCCTTCTTCGAACTTGCCGCACAAACTATCTTCATTTGTAAATTCCGGTACAATTTCAACTAGCTCCCTTAATTGAGTCTCATATTCTGTCACTATTTTACCCATCTGCCTCAAGTGGAGAAACTCCTGCTTCTTCTGATTACAATGGAAAGGGTTAAAATACTGATCTCGGAACTCGTGCACAAAGTTGTCCCAAGTCAATTGTACTGAGGCCCTAGCTTGCACATTTGCCCACCAAGTAGCTGCATTACTTTCTAATAACCTGATAGCTATCTTTAACTTATACCTGTTCTCCAATTCCATATCATTTAAATCACCCTCCAATTTTCTGAACCATCGGTTAGCTTTTGTCGCATCGGTGGTACCTCCAAAAGGTACGCTTCCCAATTGTCGTACTTCCTTAATTAGCTTGGACAACTTTGGAGCTGATCCGGAAGCTTCAGCAACTTAAGCGTTCCAATACACCATAAAAGTAGCCCACTGCTTGGGAGTCATGTTCGGAGGCATTCCTACTCCTGGTTGCTGGTATTGAGATGAAGGAGGTTCGTACTGTTCCTTGGGTTCTGCCTGAGGCATAAACGACGTAGCCTTTTCCTCAACATCGGGCACTACCTCCCTTCGTGGTCTACCACGACCTCTCCTAGACCTCGAAGATATTAGTACTACAACAAGAACACGAAAGTTCAACTACACGGTGGTGATGCTTAACTCGACTAACCTAGTCAACTGGAATTTCAAAATCAATAAAATCAAACTCAATTTTTCAAAATATGTTTCAAAACCAAGTTTGGGTGTTTTTCAA
>JAVXUL010000011.1:5926846-5950878 GCA_035590515.1 Trichilia minutiflora | reverse complement strand
TGTCAGGCTGGTCCTTCCCTACTTCTGCGTAAAAAAATTTTAATCAGTAGGCAACATTACCAGATACGGTTTCTTTCTCAGGAAGGGAATATTACCTGTCTCCTGAAAGGCTGAAGGGAGGGGACCAGGAATATTGTCAGTTGCCTCCCAGCTGACGATAAACCAGCAATCCTTGCAGTTCTTATTCGATGAAGGGTTTTCTTTAATTTTTGACTGAAACCCTAAGCGAATCTGGAGGTAATACCACCCAAGGTACTGGCTCGTATTCTTTCTGAGTAGGTCATATGCAGCACTTCATCCAAGGTAGGAATTGGTTGCCCTGCCCTCGCTTTCAGGACGAAGAGCCCAGCCAGAATTCTCCAATTGTTCAGGGTGAGCTGATATGGAGGCACCCTAAATACCTCAAACATTCTAGCAAAGTAGGGCTGCAAGGGGAGACAGGCACCCAGCAGCAGGTGTTCTTTATTCAGGGCCATCTCCCTGGGGGCCAAGGTACTCGAGATTTCCTCTGATAGGGTGACCCTGAGCCGTACGCTGTCCGAGATCTGGAAAAGTCATCTTTATACCCGAAGGTCCGCCACATTTATAGTAGAGGGGAACTAGTCCATCTTGTTAGGCCCCCTACTCCGGGCCTGCTCAAAAACGTTTCCTCCATAGACACTCTGTTCCTGACCAATGATCGAGTCCCTGGATGATTTCATACTTGCTTGGACGTCGTTTGAAAAATGACCAAATTTATCTAGAGTTTTCCTGACCTACAACAAAAACACAAGGAAACAAACAAGAGCAGTAAAAGCACAAAGAAAATAACAAGGAAAAGCTCTGATGGCAGAAAAACGTGAGAAAGATAAAAATTTTGTGAAAGTGACAAGAGAAAAGGGGGGTATTTATAGATGGAGAGAGATGATCCAAGCTGTTGATCTAAACGGATAGGGAGTCATCATGTGTCCCTAACCATAAATACCTCTATAAGGATCAAGAAACCGTCAAATCCCCTCAACAGTGCTTTAACACGTGGCGCATCCCTGGCCAAGCATTCAAAAATTGTTCAGTATCCGAGGAGTCGCCTTTTCAGGGATAGTTATTAATAGGTATGACGTGACTTTTGACAGGAGCAATTAATGAGGACGGAATGAAGATCCAGGCATGACATATCATCAATAATATAATGGCTCTTTTAGAAGAAAGAGAAGGGATCTCAAGGACCATGAAGCTTTCGCAACACAATAATCGTCTCAGGGACCATGAAGTTTCTGTGCCACGCCAACGGCCTTAGTGAGTGATCACTCCACCAGTTAATTGGACTCACCTGAGCTAGTATTTCTTCTCTGGGACGGATCATCTTAGTCATAATTTTTTGACGCGAGCCTTACTGATCTCACACCAGAAACTGGGGGATTGGATGTTTGAGAAAAAATATAGGGGTGACACGTGGATGCCCTATCAGCAAGGGACATGCAGGTGATCAGGGATAATCCTACACAGCTCCGTCTCAGATACATCTCGCCCCAGGTATCTCCCTACTCAGGGAATATATGACTCCGGACAAATTATGCCCTAGGAATCCCTCTTCTTAGGGATTCCATAGCCCCAGTGAGTTTCGCCCCTCAGGTAATTAGCATCTTAGGAGAATTAATTGCACCTCAGGATTCTCACCGTCTCAGGCGCCATGAAGACCGAAACTCCTTCTCAGGCATAGCCCATTCATCCACAACACGTCTCAGGCATCCAACAGCAGCAACTGAGACAAGTCGCCTCCTCAAAGACTCGGATAACTTCTTAGAGGAATCATCTCAGACCCGAAATCTTTCAACGATCAATTTACAGGCAATCCCTGATCAGGACGGGAATTCTTACACAGAGTATCAGCAAACATGTGCCCCCTCCTTCAGATCAAAAATGAGAATGGTTGCTGATAGTTGGTCCGTTAATAGCACCTGTCCTATCCTCTGATCATTTTTTCAAGTGATGGGACGGTGTCAGGCCTATACTCCTGCAGATGTGTCAGCATCATTAATGAAATTCGGTTGTACACTGTTCCATGTCAGACATCACATCCTTCCCATTCTCCGATGTCAAGTCACTATTTGAGGAAGAGGCACTATATAAGGCAACTTTCTTCAACAGAGGGGGGCTGGACTCTCTCTCTCTGGCTTTCGGATTTCGGATTTTTAGTTGGAACCTCACCGAAAGTTTGCACTTCAATCATACACTAATAGAATCGGAGGGAGAAAAAGGGAGCCTGATTATCATCGTTTCTAAGCATTTCCGTTTGGTAGCTTTTGGGTATAGATTCTATACACTTTTCTCCCATTTCAAGCCACTTCCGATTTTCTCTCTGCTGCTTTCGCTGGAAGTCTATTTCTTTTTTCCTTCATATTATTTTTGACTTAGGTATCGGAGTTTCCTGTTGGGAACCCCTCCCGATGTTACTCTATAGGTGTTTGTTATCTTTGTAGGCTTAGAAAGTGAAGTTTTGCTGAAAACAGTCACACTTTTAGCCGTTCTCCAGTGAAAAAAATTTTCGTTCAATAACAGTCACATCGCCCTCACACCTCATCAATCGAATCATTTTTTATTAACCGTGCAGAGGATCGACGGACAATTCTCGCACCAACATTTCATATTTTAGTTTTCAAATTTTCTGGAGCTTGTGCTCTACATACTGAAAAGATTGTACATTGGATGCTTGATGTTGGGGCTAAAGTGTACGTAGATGCTTGTGAAAGTGTTCCTCAGCAGGTGGTTGATGTGCAGGGCCTTGATGCCAATTTCCTTGGTGTTCCATCTCAGAAGGTAAGGTTTTGTGCCTTGTGTACTCAATTAAGAATTAATACTGAGCTTTATGATTAAGAAATAATTAAGCTTCCCAGGTGTGTGGACCATTGGTGAACCTTCCTGCAGCTGGCACACACGTCATCTACTTTCCTCGAGGCAACAGTGAACAGGTTCGTCTCCTGACTCTGCTTTTGTGTCTGTTTATTTTACCTGAGGTATTTTTTTTTTTTTGGTTTTTTTTTTTTTGTTGTTGTTGAGTTATTTGTTAAGACAATGTTGTTGGGTGTAATAATCATGGATTGGACTGTAAGGGATTAGGTTTTGATGATGAGCTTTTGGTGGGTTACAGTTACCATTTCACCCTGAGTAAGTTCATTTTCTGATATGACGTTGAAATTTCTGGCAACAGGTGGCGGCATCTATGAAGAAGAACATTGATGGTGAAGTCCCAAATTATCCAAATCTTCAGTAAAATTTCCATGCATTCTTCTCAATATCACGTTGCACTCATGTTTCTTACACAACAACCTAATTGTATTTTATATTTCAAAATAAATTGTATTCCAAGCCGAACTTACTGTACAAAGCAAGATTAAGAAATATGAAAGATGTATGGCTTCAGGTCTTCGACAATTGAATGTACAAATGTGTAGATTTTAAGATTTCTTTCAATGAAATTGGTCAATCTCAATTGCCCTGCTGGGGATTCGTATTAAAGTGGCAATTGTATATCACATCCACAGGTGAATTGGAACTAATCACAGGTTGAATGACTTCATTTATTTGGCAGCACTAAAAATCCAATTACGTGCTTTCTTTTCCTGTCACTGGAAATTACCAAGTAATTTGATTTATATACCATAATGTTTACATTGCTGTTAATATTGATTAATTTCAATTGATAAACTATTTTAGGTGATATAAGAAATCAAATTAGAGATCTTAGAATGTTGTTTTGTTGTTATAGGCTTAGAATAAATACCCTTCAATGTTTATTGAATTTACAAAAAATTATGGAAATAAGTGCTTGGCATCTCTTTCCTTAAACTAATATGATTTTCATAGATTCTATATTCGTGTGATATTTAATTATAATAACGAAAATATTAGTGATATTTAGTTATAATATCACCATTAAAAAAATATAGTTATAATATCAGCATTATGGATATATTTTTATTTTATAACTAAATATAAATGTGTGTCAAAATACATAATATTGCAAATTATCTATCCAAACTTTATGAAATAAGAGCATAGCACATAGACAATTGCTTACTAAATTATTATTATTTTTTTTTTTGCTATTAAAGCACATTAAAAAAGCACGTAAATAAAGCCCATATTAAACATGCAAGTATATTTTAATGTTATTTACATGGAATATGCGACATTTCTTTATAAATATAGCAACAACAATTATTTATTTTTATGTATTTATTTAACTACTTAAAAAAATATATAACAATAAAAAACTAATCTATTATATATTTAAATTAATTATTATATAATATATCCAATATTTTTTTATATTAAAATAATTGTATTATTGTTTATTATTAAACTTTTATTGTTACAACAATTTTTAAGTCATTTTTTTTTTATTTTTTCATAGATCTGAGTAAGAAAAATTAATTAAAAATAGAATGAAAAAGATAGAATTAAGTTATTGAAAATATTATTTTTTTATATTTATGTAAAAATAATTGGTTCGAATATTAAAATTGTTTATATTTAATGTGGATTGACAATTTGAATTAAATTCAATCTAAAATCTAATTTATACATTTCAAATTGTAAAACTTTAACTTATAAATCGATATATAAATTTTTAAAATCGATCTAAATTGTTATAGATTTTTTTATTAAATAAATATTTTTACTTGCTGTATTTTTATAAATTTACATTTCAAATGAATAATAAAATTAAATAAATTTTAGCATAGTTAATTATCTGATAAAAATTAAAATATAATAATAAAAATAATAATAATGTAAATTTTCTGGTTATAATCAGAATTTGTAACTTGTGTAGTATTGTAATCATGTATGTATTCAAACTGTGATTTCTTGGAGTGCAACATATGTTAAGGGTATGCAAACTGTAAGAAAATGTAGACGGGAAATTCTGTGTGTTTATCGGTCCATATCTTGGAGTACAACACACCTCAACAATTAATTGTTTTTCAAACCAACATGGTTTATGCGTACCATCAGATCCTGATGGTGCATCAAGTCCTTCTAAATATGACCACTTCATATCTACTTATAGCTAACCCAAGTTATAAATTTAGAAAATGTCTTGAGATTGCGACTAATGACGACTAAATTGGGTTGGCGGGCCAACCCAATTCACAACATCAATAATATTGTAAACATATAATACACTTCATGTATTTACGGTTCCCTTCAATGACATCTATCAAATCATCCACGGAGGCATCCTTTCGAAATAGCACTTACAAAAAATCACTACCATATTATTATCCTTCTTCTGCATCAAGTCCTACCAAATACAATGGACATGAATCTAGGCCACAATAGCACATATAAAAGAGGCATGTTCAAAAGAGAATAATGTACTACGAAAGGGAATGCATGAGGAGTTTACCACTAAAATAGATAAATCATATTAATAGTGTGTGAATGCCCATTCAGATAAATAAGAAGTGTTAGTGGTACACAAAAAGGGAAAATAACAGCAAATTCTTCTAGAAGAAAAGGAAATCACCAAGTAAAATCTTATGCCAACATTCCAGTAACAAATTGATTATCATTCAGAAGAACAAGAAGCCATTCAGAGAATAATCTTGTTGAGGTTAGGGAATTCAGATTTCCTTTATGTATTAGAATAACATATGTCAAATCACAAGTCAGAAATTTATTTTAAAAATTATTTTTTAAAATTTTTTTGTAACATCCCAACTTGTAAATCAATTTATAAATTAGAAAGAAAGCAAAAGGAACAATCATGTGGCTTATAACATTGACAGACCTCGGAAAACCTACGAGAGCAACAAGTCCACAGGCAAATTCTGTGACTGCAAAAACTGGTACCCAGCGCCACTAAAACCCTGAACGCATGAATTTCAAGAACAATAAGCACAAACATCGAAGACGTGTGAGCCCAGATTCACAGATGAAACTTGGATAACAATTACACAAATCATGCCACTAATATGTATAGAGTAGTTAATGCAGTAACAGCTCTTACTAAAAGTTATTGTATTTCCGGACCATTTTCGTCACATGAAGAGACCAAAAACAGAGGCTACACCATTTAACCACATGCATTCTTAGAAATGAGATCCAATTCCTGACCTTCCTTGCCTGCACCAACAACTTAACCATATTATTAACAATTTGTGATTAAGAATTAACGAAAATATTGAATTGTATAAAGCAAGAATGATAATAATATGACAATATCATATGCATTAAATTGTAAACAAACATTATTTCACAATACTCACTTAACATCGTACAATAATATCTAATACAATGTTTAATGGGTTGAATGAAAAGGGATCATCATTTTACACATGACGCAATTGTGTCCAAAACCTTGATACTGACTGTAATACTTCTTAACCACATTTTCATCTTCAGAGAGAATACATTGTTTTTTAGGACGGCCTGTCGGCGCTATAACTCGCAATGTCTTAAAAATTAATAAACTTACTTCAATTAACATAATTCAGTCTGTCTCATTACCTATTGTACATACTATATATACTAACAGCAGTGATTCATTAGTATAAAACTGTGAGCACAACGAAGTATAATTATATCTTGTGTGTTTGCACACTGCAAGAGCATGGGCACATGGTAATTGTTGTAAATCAAATTTTTTACAAATACATGTCTTTACTTTAATATCAACCAACTCGTTTTTTGCTTTTATCTTAACCAGAAACTCAAACTTGGATACTGGTAACACATCATATACCCTAAATTTTTTCAATTCTTTATCAGTAACTTCTTGTGCTGCATCAGTTAAGGAGGCATCTTTTGCATTGGTTACCTCCCTTCATTCATAAAACCAATGCTGTAACATGCTTCTTATAAACTCAACCAATGACATAATGGGAAGATGACGTGCATGTTTTAGCAAGGCATTAATACTTTTAATAATATTAGTGGTCAAGATATTGTATCTCCGTGATGAAAAATGTGATCTAGTACACCTATGAAATATAATTTCATTTTCTAGGTAATTAACAGCATCCACATGTATTGCCCTTAATTTTTCAATGTACCCATTGAATCCAGAAAATTGATATATTTTAGCAGCAAGGAAATAGCCTTACTTGAAACGGTCCATCATCCGAGTCCGAAAATAAAATTTGGCTTTGACATTCCTAACAACATGATAAGTATAGAAACCATAAGTTGCTTCTGGGAAAATCAAACTAATTCCTTTCTCAATATTGTTATATCGATCTGAAATGAAGACCAAATTATTTATTAAGTCAAGGGCATGTCGAAGTTTCGTTAAGAACCATTCCCATGATATATCATTTTCTGAATCAACAACCCTAAAAGTCACTGGATCTATTTGATTATTGCCTTCAATTGCTGTTGCAACCAATAATGTGCCACGAAATAATCCTTTCAAAAATATACCATCAATGACAATAACAGAATAAATGGCTATGCAAAACCCCAGAATACATGCCCCAATAGCCATAAAAAATATAGAAAATGGTCTTCAATATCCCGCTCTATAACTGTCATCGTACCTTAATTTCGATTTTGTAACACATGACAATATTTGACAAGTGTCTAAAGAGACTTTTCTAAATCCCCACACACGAGTTTAAGTGCTCCTGCCTTGCCAAGCTATACCTTATGGTATGATACTCGAACTCTATACTCTTTTTGGATATTGTCTATAATATTTCGCAGAGTGTAAACACAACTAGTATCTACAAACTTATCCCGCACTATCAGGGCAATAATACTGCTAGATACTTGACGATGTTCATCCTATAGTTGTTCATTTACATAGGTATGCAACATATCTGAATCTAAGCCAGTAACTCGAAAATAAGGGTCCTCCCCAATCTTGATAGCTCGCATACGCCATTTGCACGAATCTACTACACATCTCAATTCATATCGATTTGTTGTTAATTTATAAGTCTTCGGTTCAACATGCCTTTTAATTACTATTAAATTAAGCCTTTGTTTTAATTCCTGTTTCGTACTAAAGATTTGGTCGATATAGATATTAGCATCAGTTGTGGATGTTACATCATGCACAATTCTTATTATTGCTGGAGGAATAAGAGGCAAATGCTGCGTGATTGGATCTTCAATTGCTGGAATTTTCATTGAATTATTAAGATTATGTGGCATATCACTAACATACCCTGTTGGATTTAATTCTTCGTCATAATTATTTAATCCAACTTCACAATCAAAAAAAGCATCAGGAACATTACATTGTTGTTGAATGTCAATAATATTGTCAACAGTGGTCTCATTACCTGTATCGGCATCTTCATGCTGTGGTGAGATGGTATAGTTCAATTGATTACTATCGTGAGAAGACATAAACGGGTGTGTTTCAAGTACTCTCGTGTATTATATTGTTCGTTTTCCAGGATTTACGGGTTCAGTTGTTATTATCAACAGACAATGTCCTCTTTCACCATTCATGTAAATATTATTGATAATAATGAAACTCTCAAAATCTGGTTTTGTGACAATGTCAGTTGGCATAAGCGGTTGAATCCCTAATTTTACGGTCTCCATGTAGTACGTGCGTAGTTTAAAAGTTAATTTTTTTGGATTAATTTTAAATAAAGAGTGTAACATCAGAATAAACTATTATAATGTTGTTGTCTTGTCTACACATATGTATCTTATAGAACATTCCATATAAAACTCTACACCATCTGAGCTTGTTGCCCATGAACAACTATGTCATAATAGTAAAGGGTATCAATCAAGCATATCTGCAATATCAAACAAAGCATTAAACACCTGAATATATTTTATGACTTTCACTTTCAAATATGTGTTCAATACTATACATATGTTCAAAACTACACCATCTTAATACATTTAAAAGGATAATTCTATTCATAGTATATTCTATGTAACTTTCAATTACACTTTAGAACTTAATTTTAAAAATCACTGTATGCTCTAAAACTTTCATGTAATAAACTAAAAGATCACTTTCGAATAAAACACACTTTCGGACACATTATATATACACAATTTCAAACATGTTCTACACACATGCTTTCAAACACTTTATAATCCTCCATTTTTGAACACGTTATAATCTAATACTTTCGAACACATTCTACATATACACTTTCGAACATGTTTTTATCCTACACTTTTCAATAAGTTATAATCTAACACTTTCAAACAATTTATATATATACACTTTTGAACACGTTATAATCCTTCACTTTCGAACACATTATTATCTTACACTTTCGAACAAGTTAAATATACACTTTCGAATATGTTATATATACACTTTCGGCCACGTTCTACACATATACTTCCGAATATGTTATAAATATCACTTTCGAACATGTTATAAAACTAACTTTCGAACTATTATCAAAATAACATATTTTTGACTATAGTGCTACGCAATACTTTTGAACACATGCAAAAGATAATGTTTTCAGAATAAAGAATTTTTGGCATACTGTAAATAGACGCCGATGTGTATTCAGTCTAAAACATACAAGTTTAACTACAATGTGCCACCAACTTAATTTACAACCTACAATAACCTAGGTTTTTTTACTTTTAAAAAATCAAATTTATAATCTTCAATGATGAAATGAATGAGATTCACTTGATTATAGCTATTCAGGCCATTGAATATATGATCGAAATAGTCTGAAATCGATTTTATCACTGTCGATAAATATACATTGAGTTGAACCTTCGAAAATTAATCAATTGGCTTACAGCGTATTTAAAATTTAATTTAAATGTTAAGGATAAAATTATCAAGATAATAATTTAATGATTTATTTGATTAAATTTTTTAAAATGAGATTATTTTGATAAATATATTTAAAAATATAATTATTTTCGTACAAATCCCAATAAATTTGTCACTTGTCCAATTCAATCCGACTCTATTCATTCATGGCAAAAATCACCGGAGCACAACCGGCTCTAGAACCAGCACTAAGTTCGACGCCAGTTTCATCCTCTAATCTTGCACCAACGCCAAATCCAGTATCGGTCTTGGAAAATTTCCTGCACCGATTGTTTTCTGTTTTCTTGGCTATTTTTCTTCAACATTTGGCCTCATTTTATCTATCAAACCAGCCCTTTTGTTCGTTTATGTAGAACTGTGTAACTTAAATCATCTTTACATATGGCAACAGAAATGAGATAGAATAAGCATTCTAATGGTTCGTTTGCGATTGTTGGATTTTGAAAGCAAAGTTAAAAATGTGTGGTAAGTTTTAATTTTTAATAAAATTTACATATTTTTATATTAATATTTGATATGTAAAACTTTACCCATACAATAGTCACACTATATACTAAATGCAATCATACCAATTAGCCGACGGTCTTAGTAAGAAAAATAATTTAAGATAAAAATAATAAAAAAAAGAAGAAAATGAAATGGGATGAATAAATCTATTTAATAAACATAGGAAAGAAATCTTTTTTAAATGTTACACAATTATAAATTAAAAATTTACTGATGTTATATCAAATGTTTTTAGAGAATTTATATAAATAATTAACAATATTTTTTTAAGAGAATTTTTTTCTACATTTGATGTGGGTCTACAAGCAATAATTTTTGTAATTGAATGAACAAGTGTGTAACAGAATTCAATGGGCTGTAATTCAGGTTATAATGTTGTGTTTAAAATAGGATATAACAACAAAATTTAGTCAGTATGAATATAATTTGTTCATTAAATACAATTTTATTTATTAATTATATATATATATATAAAATCTGTTAAAACACCTTTTATTTTTTTTTTTAATGTACTTGTCATATTTAATGTGAATACTGTTTTTCTTTGAATAAATTTACGAAATATTTGATGTTGAAGTATTTGCGATTACACATAACTATTACTTCACAAATATTATAAGATAAAAATGAAAATATTAAATATTAATTATATTTTATAATTTTATTTTTAAAATTAACTATCAATATCAAACATGTCTTTATTCTATTTTATCTTCTTCTTTAAAAATAAACAAATAATAATAAATATATAATTAAATAAGTTTATAATAATAATATAATAAAGAATAATTGTCAAAATCAAAATTACCACCCCCCGATATTGTGACAGCAACTATTTGATGTTACATGTGTCAACCTACTGATTTGGGCTCATATTGTTTAAAGTCAAACCATATTAGTTGCATTTATTTTGTTGATATGACATAAAATATTGGCAAATTCGTCCTCAATTTATCTAGACAAACGCTAATGAAATAGTGACCATTTATAAATTTTCCCTTTTTCTTAAAAAATAAAAGAAAACTAAACAAAATATCAACATCATATATGCATATATAATTAATACTCAACACGTGATTGTGATTATTCAAAATTAAATAATAATAATAATAAAACAATTAATTGTAATTATTTTCATATGTAAAGAAAGTTGGAAACTTCATAAATAAGTGAATCTAACAAATAAATAAAGTTTGCTTATAACATTGATTATTTAAACATTCATTGTTGTTTGCTACTAAGCCAAACAAGACAACTACCCATTTAAGAAATTTATATGGGGCCAGAAAAATAAAATAAAATTAATAATATATAAAAAAAAATTTAGGCTATAATGACTGAGATAAACCCAAATCCAAAATCTTTGAAAATTACTTAAAAAAATATAATATTTTTAATTAGTCACACATATTGTTAAGTATTAAAGAATTGTATGTCTGTCCACTGTCCTACTCCTATGGAGCAAATGTAAGATCGATGTGATATCATATTTTTCTTGTTTATTAACATCTTTTGATATTTCTAACCTTTTTATATAATTATAAAATATATTTAATAATATAATTATAAAAATTACATTGTATTAGTAATATACAATTACGTTTTAATATATATTTTTATATTTATAACATTTATTGTTAAATTAGTGATAACACAACGTTTTGTTTGTCTCGTAACATTCATCCTTCAGTATCACGAATATATTTGTAATTTTTTTTTAAAAAAAATTGAGATGGTAGATATTATTTTGATAGATTTTTAGAAAATGAATTTATTTTTTGTTATGGTCAATTTCAGTGCATACTAAATTATTTTTTTAAGAAAATTAACATAAAATCATATCCCTATTTTTTTTAAATAGTGGATTTTGTTTCATTATTACTGTGGTCAATTTAAGTCGATATTAAAAATATTTATTTATTTTTTAAATATGTATAGATTGATTCAAATTAAACATGTGTATAATATTTTCTACAGCATAACATACTTTTAAAAGTAAATACTTAGCTACAACAGTACATTAATATACAGCCAATTAAGTTACGCTTACGCCACCTTGATTTACTGATTTATCATCTAATCGAGCTAACAAATTCTAATTACTAAATCCTTCTCTACTTTTTAAATTTATTAAAATTTATATTTTTGATAAATTATATTTTTTATATATTTATTAATTATTATATTAAATATTAAAAATTATTATAAATAATAAATATGAAAATTTTAATAATTATTGTAAGTTATTCATTAGCAATTTTTTTTAATTTTTAAAAGAAAATAGAAAAAGATGAGGGTGTTATTGACATTTCACAAAAGAAATAAGACATCATAGGTCATTTCAGAAACCTAATAAAGAGAGAAGAGTGAAGTGAGACAGAAGAAGTTATCTAAACCTGCTGTCTGTCATGAAATCAAAAGACACTTTCAGGTAGTAGTCTCATCATCATCATCATCTCCGTCTTCTAACAATATTCGTTAATTAATTATTTATTTATTAAAATTAAAAAAATAACTATTTTTTATTTCGATCTTAAGAGTTTGGAGGCTTTCGCCGGAGAACAGACGAACCCACCATAGTTGGGGCTCTCTGGAGTGACGGACACTCATTTCTTTCTTCCTCCATTATATGTACTTCTAGAGAGAGAAACTGTGCCGGTTTTTTTTTAGTGAGATAAAGGAAGTATCAACAACCCGTCACACCAAATGTCTCCAAATCTTCATATTTCTTCTTCTTTTGCTATTACTGCATGTATTGATACTTTTCCGGGTAAGTTTGTATTTTTTTTATAATTCTTTATTTTAAGTCTCGTTTTTCTCCCTGCCTTTTCTGTTCTTCAAAGTGTAAAACTTTTTAGTTTATGAAAAACATTTCAAATCTCTGCTTGTTTCTTTAGATCTTTCCCATTTCCTTGGGTTTTGAAGGAAATGGTGATCTGGGTATGTTTTAGTTTCTTCAATTGAGCTGAAAAATTGGTTCTTTTGCTCCGTTGAGGGTTTTGTGCTATGTTGTTTTGGTTGAATTGGCTATATTTTTTATTGTTTTTGGAGAAAATGTGGGATAAGGAAGGAGATTGAGAGTACTAAATCCTGGACTTAGCTTTGTTGTGGGCTGATATTGTAGTAGTTTGTGCTAACATTGAATTTTCAAGCTTGAACTACTACTTGTTGTCAGTAAATCTTCTTTCTATTGATTTTTGGTTAAAATGGTGCTAAGGGTATGTTGGCTATTGTGATTTGCGGAAGAGGATTATTCTGTACAAGTGTTTCGTGTGTGCAGATTTTGCTTTTGTAATTAAATGGAAAGTTTGGATCTTATTAAACATTTGCTCTTTTTGTTTGTTTGATTGCTTGAAGACCTAAGATCATAAAGTATTGATATTAGATTTTACTCATCTGAAACTATAGTTTTAGATCTCATTTCTTTTCAAGGTAATGTTTGAAATGGTGATCTGGATTGATTGATTCTTATTCTGTAAATATTATCTTCTTACTCCAACGTGATTAGAAGATACAGATAGTCTCAGGAAATTTCATAATTCAATGTTTTACGAGATGTTTATTTTCACGAATTGGTAATTTAAGAGAAAACGTTAAATAATTTTGTCATTTGAAGTCTTCATATGACAGTATCTTACACTCAATTGGACTCTGAAGTCCAGACTCCTTATTTTTGCCCATATCTTCTTCTTTCTCTTGACTTTTATGCAAAATTTTTGCAAAATGGTGGCGGGTGTCTGATTTCTTTTTCCCCAATTTAGTGTTAATATCTTCTTTTTTCTTTCTTCTAGGAAATGAATAGTTATGCTATCCTAGTTATGAGTTCAGGAAATGAACTTTAGGAAATGAATTTTCTTTAGTTATGTTACCCTAGTTATTGTTGGTTTAATTTAAATTATGTGTGTTGCATCTTATCAAAGATAAGAGTAGCTGTTGTAATGATACTTAGCTTCTGAATAGTAAAATTTTAGTCTGGACAAGTTCACCAAACTCTATTGCTTATTGCCTCCCATTCGAATTTGGTATGGTGACATTAGTTTCTTTTGGTGACGACTTCATGTCTCCTGAATACACCAATCTTAATTTATTCTTTTAATATAAATTTGGCATAGTTGCTTTTTAGATTGTTTTGTTGGTTAACAAGTAGACAAGGACAAATTTGAAAAGCTTGTCTTAGGTCTTAACTATAAGAGTTATATAGTCGTTGATATTTGGTTCTTGATAGCTATTTAGAGTACGTGCATACTATTTTTGTGCTAGAGAACAAAGCTTCTGATTGCTATGGTACATTCTGTTATTAGGTTGGCTGTGAAAATTGCATCAACATACCACCGTTGGTGTTTTGTTTGTAGTTTTGCTTGGAATCTGTTAGAGTAGTAAGATGGGTTCCCGGTTCCCATCTCATCAGCTCAGCAATGGCCTTTACGTATCGGGCCGGCCTGAGCAGCCCAAAGAAAGGACGCCAACAATGAGCTCTGTAGCCATGCCTTATACAGGTGGTGATATCAAAAAATCTGGAGAACTAGGCAAAATGTTTGATATCCCTACGGATGGTTCAAAGTCTAGGAAGTCTGGACCTATAGGTACTGCTCCATCAAGAACTGGATCTTTTGGGGGTGCTGCTTCACATTCAGGACCAATCATGCCTAATTCTGCAACTAGGGCTGCCTATACAACGTCTGGTCCTGTATCTTCTGGAGGCATGTCTGGTTCCACTTCATTAAAGAAGTCAAATTCTGGACCACTAAATAAACATGGGGAGCCATTAAAGAAGTCTTCCGGCCCTCAATCTGGAGGAGTAACACCAAGTGGCCGCCAAAACTCTGGGCCCCTTGCTCCTGTCCTCCCTGCTACTGGTCTCATTACATCTGGACCCATCTCTTCAGGTCCACTGAATTCATCTGGGGCTCCTAGAAAGGTATCTGGTCCTTTGGACTCTACAGGATCAATGAAAATACCAAGTTCTGTTGCTCACAATCAGGCTGTGACTGTCCTTACCCAAGATGAGGACTTTTCCTTCAAGAGGAATTTCCCAAAGCCAATATTGTGGTCATTGATTCTACTTTTTGTGATGGGGTTTATTGCTGGTGGTTTTATTCTTGGAGCAGTCCACAATGCCGTTCTTCTCATTGTTGTTGTGGTCCTTTTTGGTGCTGTTGCTGCTTTGTTTGGTTGGAATACTTGTTGGGGAAGAAATGCTATAATTAGTTATGTAGCTCGTTACCCAGATGCTGAGCTTAGAAATGCTAAGAATGGCCAATTTGTGAAGATCTCTGGGGTATGTAATATACTTGATACCATCCCTTTCAATTTGATACATATTTCTTAGTTTATAAGAAAAAGAAATGAAAGTTTTCTTGATACAATTGACAGTAACATTATTTGGTTTCCATATCCTTGACAAGCCCTTGCATCTACTTCTAGATATTTATTTTATTTTTTTCCTGACGTGTAATTGCATAGCTGAATGCTGTAAAAAGTTCATTGTGAGTAGGTATACAGCGTTAGACTTATTATTTCACTTTGCAAAATAAGATTTAAAGTTCAAAACCAAAAATAAATGGAATCATCAGGGTTTTGGTAGGGACATTACTTTTTATTCTTGACAAAAAGATTTTGTGATGAGAGGATAGGATGTAGAAGTAATTACGATAATACAATAAATTCAATAAAACTTCTGTTTTGGTGTTGGAGTAGAAATTGCAAAACCATATAAGAGTTATCTGACTCTAATTTTCTTCATGTTGATGAACAATGCATTACAAAATTGTTTGCTGTTAAGTTGTGTTGCTAGATGTTTTGAGAAACATAAACTTAATTTTTATAGACAAGGCTGCAAATTCTGACATGAATCTTTCTTAATATCTAGCATGCCTATGGATTTTTCCTATACAATGTACTTCGGTAAGTGTTTGCCTGCTCTTACGATTTTTTAGTTTTGTTTTGTTTTTGGACATTTGAAGAAAACCTGTTTGCACTCTGCCGATTTCTTTGTTCTATCTAATTTTGAGCATGGGGGAGAGAGAGCAAGAGAGAGAGAGAGAGGGAGAGAGAGAGAAAGATATTTATTTCCAATGTTTGTGTGTAGAGTTGAGTTTCTACGGGATATAAATCTTGCAGATAAGGACATTGAATCCTTGAAGACATAATTTTTGAATGGTATATGGTTTCTCATACTTGTTGTATGCTCATTTTTGTGGTTATTTTTTAACATTTGGACCATGTTTAAGTGATATTGATCTAAATGTTTGGTTATGTTCTTGAAGGTGGTCACCTGTGGTCATGTGCCCCTTGAGTCATCCTTCCAAAAAGTTCCTAGATGCATATATACATCCACAAGTTTGTATGAGTACCGAGGATGGGATTCAAAGGCTGCCAACCCTACACATCGACGGTTTACTTGGGGGCTCAGATCATTAGAAGTGAGTAATTGAAAAATCGACATGTTAATTTTGATTTATATTTTGTCATCTGAAAATGTTTTCCTTACTGTTTCCTGAATTATTTTGTATTATTTTACCTGATTATTTTATTTTTTGGTTTCCTTTTTCCTTGGTATTGCAACTTATCGACGGATGAGAATTTTTGTTTTAGAAATAAACCATTTAAATTTGAACTGATACAGTTTATCTCACTGTAAAGGATGGTTGCCTGGTTGGTTTATGGGACAAACTTTTGATATGTTTATTGAGAATGTGAACTACTATCAGCTTCTTACATTGTCAATCTTTGTTTTACTTATATATTCTTCTCTTTTCTCGGTTTTTATACAAGACTGAATAATGTAAGGGATGTTATATGCTATCATCAAGGGACTTTTTCCCTCTGGGATATACTTTTCACCTTGCTTTGTGGTTTCACAGTTCTGACTGGATTCTATTATAACGTAATTTTGCAGAGGCGTGCAGTTGACTTTTACATATCTGATTTCCAGTCTGGGTTAAGAGCCTTGGTTAAAACTGGGTATGGAGCGAGGGTGACTCCTTATGTTGACGATTCCCTTGTAATTGATGTCAATCCAACTAAGGATGATTTATCTCCCGAGTTCATCCGGTGGTTGGGAGAGAGGAATCTTTCAAGTGATGATCGTGTAATGCGACTTAAAGAAGGGTAAGTTTTCTTCTTAAAGTTCTATTTTCACTATAAATATGCATATAGGAGTCTCCAAATATTTGGCAATTGTATTCATTGTACAGCTATATCAAAGAAGGAAGCACTGTTAGTGTAATGGGAGTTGTTCAAAGGAACGACAATGTACTCATGATTGTTCCTCCGCCTGAGCCAATCACAACAGGATGCCAATGGGCCAAATGTATTGTTCCAGCTAGCCTCGATGGTATTGTATTGAGATGTGAAGATACGTCCAAGAACGATGTCATACCAGTTTAGTAGTATTTGCATTGTAAGCTTTTTCTTTTATTCGCTCGTTTAAGATTTTTTTTTGGCTATTAATGTATTTGATGATGGGGATACTGAAGTTGGTCGTATTTGGGGTGTAATAGTGATTGTGATAGTCAAATACGCGGGTGATGTGGTGGTGGTGTTTCTTCACATTACCTTCTTGTATAGCTCTACCGGATTTCTTTCCTCTTTATTGTTTTAGGGAGTGATTAATGACTTTTGGTCGAGGTTGGTTGAGAAGCAGGAATTTTATGTGTGAGCAGATTGTGGTTATGTTGATAGAACAAAACAAATGTCATGAGATATAAGTACATTGTCTTCCCTTACAATCTGTAATGCTTTCTTTTGTACTTCTGACATGTTTGAATTTGTATAAGTCAAGCTTGTTGATGCAATATATTGATCAAGTTGTATTCTCTGAGTTGATGACCTCATCCATAATGCATGCACGTGCAATACGGTCTTAGGGCTCAATCTCAAGTTTGTTGAGTTTCGAGTAATCTGAAGTAGATAAGTTGTTCATCAATCATTGTATACCCATGTAATGCTTTAATGGATGGCAAATTCCATTGCATAGACATGTGCTTATGTTGTAGCAAAGGAAGAGCATAAGAATTTGTTTTTTACAAAAGTGCTTTTTCTAGGTTATGGAGGCTTTGTTTTAAAGCAACTTGGTAGTTCTTAACAAACCTCATCAATCATGATGGGAAATTTTAGATATGAAGAAATATTTTGGCTTAGACTTCTTTCTTAAGCAATGCAAATGCCGTTGGGATTTTGGCAAATGTACTCTTTACTTTTTTTATTCAAAAAGTACTTCAATTTAAAATAGTTAATTCATCTTAATATATAAAAGACAATATGGATAACAACTTAAATAAGGTTAAATAGTAATTTATAAGAAAATCTGGATTATTCAGGCATAACCGCTTGCTTCCATTTTAAAAATAAAAGAAATGTCATATCATAGTAAGAAATTCAATAACGATGCCATATGATAACATTTGCCCACTTGCAAGAAAATACTTGTAATTGTAAAAAACTTTTTTATTTTTTTATTTTTTTTTTATTATTTTTTTATATACCTAAAAATCTATTCTATCGAATTCATATAGACGTTAAGCAGTAATTATATAAAAGTAATTATATAAAAGGGATAATTCATAAATCTATGATTATATCATATTTTTATAAAGAATGCATTCTTAATGTTTGAATGTAAAATAAATATTAAGCAGTCGTTACTTACATGTTGGAATCATTAGACTACACCTATTGGATATTTAATTGTAAAAGATAATCCAATAACAATACAGACGAATGAATCCACATAAAAAATGAATAAAAATTAAGAGAATAAGAAAAGAAAAAAAATATAAAATTATTTAGTTTTGGATAGTGATATTTAATGGACCAGATCGACTTGTGAATCGGCCTAATCTGACCCAATAAACTATTTACATGGGTCGGATCGATTTCAGATCTATATAAATAGGTCAGGTCGGTTTCAGATATTTGAAATCGACGGTTCGGTACGTAACCGATCCGAAATCGTTTAGATCCATTACTATTACGAATCATCTGGTTGAATCGACGGTTCGATCTGATTCAACCCGATAATTTATCCAAAATCAAAATAAATAAAAAATTTAAAAAGAGATCAAAACCATTTTTGAATAGGAACTTACCCATCATTGTAATTTTTCGGTTCTGGACCGGTTTCATCACCTATGAACCATGAAATTAACTCGAACCGATCTATTTGTGTTAACAGTTCAAGTCTTTTTTTTTTTTTCTTCGATTTATCAATCTAACTCAAAATAGCGATTTGGGCCCGTTAGACAACATTAGTTTTAGAAAAATATAGATATATGAAAAGTAAATCAACCATATATAATTTTTATAATTTTAAAACTATAAATAAAGAAATGAGACAAATAATAATTTAATAGTTATTATAGTTTTAAATGATGAGAATATAAAAATAGTTATTTATCTATAATTATTTTTATATTTTATATATAATAATAAAATTAAATATTATTATTTATTTATTTGATATTCATATATATATATATATATATATATATATAAACATAAACTTATTATAAAAAAATATAAAATCAACAATAATTAAAAAATATTTCACACACTTATTATTGATAATTTAAAGAATAATTATTGTAATTAAATATATGTTACAATTATTTGTGAATTCTTAATTGAGCAATTGTAAATAATCCTAAATCTATGATCAAAGAATTAAAATAAAATAAAACATAAAAAGCAGATTTTTCTTTAATAAAACTTATTGTTTTATAAATTGTCGAGGGTGATAAAAATAAATAAATAATTATATTTAATTTTATTATTATCTATAAAAATACAAAAGTAATTATATTAAAAAAAGATATAAGTGTTTATTTTAGTCTTTTTTTCATCTTAATAAAATATTTCTAAAACTTAAGGAACATAAGTCATAATATAATAACACAGTTTAAATCACCACATGCGATGCGAGCGCAGCGAAAATGACGAATGTATCGTGTCAGATCTCACCCTGTTGTGTAAAGCTGAAAGAGGAATTACTCTTTGGATAATCACATTGTTCAAGTCTTGATCAGTTACATGAGAGATGGGACGGCCGTCGGCCGGAAAACACACGTCGCCGGCGAGAGTTATGTTGGTGATATTTGTGCTGATTTTAGGATGTGCATTAATTGCTGATTTCTTCTGGGCATCTTCTTCGAGATTATCTTCTTCTTACTCAAACAGCGCCTCCAATTGGTCTCCTCATACCTCCACTATCCTGCCCAACAACCCAAAAAAGGTAACACTTTTTTACAGTGAATTTTAATGTCTTATAGTAAACCTTAAGGTAGCATTTTTGCTAGTCATGGTGTTTGTTGTGAATTTTTGTGATGGGTATGCTATATTTTGTTGAGTGGGGTTAGAAGTGTTCATAGCGGTACTGAAAAGTTACAAACTAGAGCTTAATTGTAATTAAAAGTGTTCATAGAGAAACCCAAATGTTGAATTTAATAATTTGGGGTAATAATTGGGTGTTTGGGTGATTGTTGTGTTTTATGTTGGATACGGTTGATTGTGTTATTGCCCTACTTGTATAGAGATTGTGTCCTCTTGGTAAGGTAAAAGCAAAAGTAAAGTGAGATAGTGCTCAGAACAAGGAGGAATTTTTAGGTTAATCACATTGCTGCTAAATTTAGTGTTTGTGTAAGCAGTTGTATTTTGTTTGCTGCTAATTGTGTTTCCATCTGGGATCCTGGTTAGTCTTGGTGCAGCTCCATTGAGCCTAGAAAGTATGATAAGATGTATGAAATGGTATAAATCTGCCCCAAAAGTACAATGTTGGAAGTAATAGATTAGTTACAATTATTTACTTAGGTTGGTTAAGTTTTCCTGGTTTTAGAAACTTGAGGTTTGATCTTTCATCTTTATTTTTGCAACAAGTTTTGAATTCGGCTCGTTTGACTGATACAGAAAAGTCGAATTTTTTAATTTATTTTTTTATATTATATCGATCCTAGTTTTAGAACATTGAAACTAATGACCAGGCTAAATAATATATAGGAAGAAACTGTTGAAGTTAAAAGTAAGAAGGATGTTGTTCCTCAAAGGGTCCTACCAGCCACTTTTCAAGATTTAACCGCACAAGAATTGAAATGGGAAAAAATGGCAACAGCACCAGTTCCTCGTCTAGATGGGGCAGCAATACAGATTAAGAATCTTCTATATGTGTTTGCTGGATATGGCACCATTGATTATGTGAGAAGCTTTTCTACTTCCTTTAATGTTTTGTTCAGAATTTACTGGAGAGCTGCATAACTTTCTTAAATGTTTCAGTCTATTATGGTTATGTTTATTCTCATTAAATTGTTTTGGCCCCTCTCCAAATCCTACCTGAGCTTTAATGATTGTCAATGTGTCAATTTGTTTTCCTGTATATTTTAGAGAATCACGATCTATTCTTTTGAAACCTTTCTCAATCAGGTTCTAATTTTGTTTTTTGCAGGTTGGTGAATGTTTCCTAAAAATTGTTTTATTTCTTTAAGTGTATATATGCTGCACCACTTTCTTTGTTATACCCCAACCTCTGTTCCATTTTTCATTGTTGTGGACATTTATGGTGAGGATAATCTGATCGTCTTGACTTTCTTATTTGTTTCTTTATAACAAGAAAATTGGATTTTTTTGTTTAAAAATTGTAATGCATTTTTTAATTTATTTTTATTTTATCAATTGAGAACTTCTCTTTGGCCACCTATAGCTTCATTGATATTCTTGGTTGGTAGTGTTGGAAGAGTATGTAGTTCAAGCAATGAGTAAGTTCAAGTTAAATGCAACATATCATAACAGCTGCCAAATGCTGTCCTGTCTTCTAGGGTTTATACGATGAATTTCTCAAACACCTTTCAGTGTTTGATCTCCTACCAAGTGTTCACTACTGCTCCTATAACCCCATTTCAATTTCTTATATAAGAGGAGCTCGGAGTGTAGAATACTAAGTTTTCATTCTACATGAGGGATGATTTATTTATTGTTAAGAGATTAATTATAGGAGATTATCAAGACTTTCCAAATTATTTGAGTTGGCATTATATGTAGATTAGAATACTAAGTTTTCATTCTACACGAGGACGATTTATTTATTGTTAAGAGATTTAAGTATAGGAGATTATCAAGACTTTCCAAATTATTTGAGTTGGCATTATATGTTAGATTAGCTATGCTGATTGCATAGCTAATCTAACATACTCTCTTTGTACCTTTTTCTGTTTTATGAAACCTTCTCACTATATAGCTAATAGAGTTGTGGGTATTATTGTTTTCTATTCATAGGTGCATTCACATGTTGATATCTACAATTTCACGGATAATAAATGGGGAGGCAGATATGATATGCCTAAAGCAATGGCCCATTCACATTTAGGAATGGTAACAGATGGTAGATATATCTATGTAGTTACTGGGCAATATGGTCCACAATGCAGAGGTCCTACTGCCCGTACATTCGTGCTTGATACTAAGACAAAGAAATGGCGGGACATGCCACCCTTACCACTTCCACGGTATATGTGCTTGTATCTATGCTATAACCGTTGAACAACATATGTTAGGCTTGCACAAGAGATTCTGTTTCTCATTCTTTGTTGATTTCGCATTGAGAAATAGATTAGTTCTCATCTAATCTCTATTCATTTGTATGTATTTCTTCTTGGTACTTAAATATTGCATTTTATGGCTAAATGTTTGTTTTATCTATTTTAATTCATAATCTAAGGTTTGTATGTATGGTCTAAGGGCAGTTGTCCAAAGGGAAAGGGAAATAATGAGGAGATGTTAATTTCCAACCTCTCCCTCTTATCTTCTTGGGTGCTAACCATTTTATTGGAAGGATAATGCATTTAAATGTGTTTCTTTCTTGTTTTTCTACCAAATTCATTTTTGTAAATCACTAGAAGTCACTAAGCATTTATTACTAGTTTTACCATCATGACTTTCATCAAAATTTATTTATCTCAACAGAAGGACAAACTAGTGCTGAGAATTAAGGGCATAAATGAGACATTAAATTTATTTAAGATATAGATGCATTAGCTGTGGCTTCTGTAGAATATTTTACATACTCTCTAGGGACTAAGATTCGGATAGACAGTGTTAGTCTTTATTTTATTTATGAGAGTCTTCTTAAGTATATATAAATCTTCTACAATCATCATTCATATTGTTTACTAATTTCTTGGTCTCTAAGTGAAATTCGAACTGTCGTACCTTTAGTATGTTCATCATATATGTTGTTTATTGTGGGGTCAGATTCTTCTATATGCTCTACTTAGCAATGTTACTTGGCGGTATGGGGATTGACAAAGTCTTTCTCTGAGTGGTGTAAAATAGCAATGCTGTTCCTTGTGCTGTAATCCATGAGTGGCTATTATTATTTTTTGTCTGAGTTTGTTCATTGTAACTTTGTAAGCATAAACACAAACAGAATACTTCTTGAGAAGAATAAATCTTTTTTATTTTACATGTAGTAAAGGTTTATATTTATATACAAGAGTTAAGTCTATAATAAGAAACTATATAACTCCTAAATCAATCTAATTATTACATATATTTACATTCCAATTTAAGCTACATTTCATAACACTCCCCCTCAAGGTGAAACATAGATGTTAATCATGCCCAACTTGTTACAAATGTAATTAATTCGAGTTCCATCAAGTGCCTTTGTAAAAATATCTCCGAATTGATTACAAGTCTTAACATGTTCTATAGAAATCACACCTTCCTGTATTTTCTCACGAACAAAGTGACAATCAATCTCAATATGTTTAGTTCG
>JAVXUL010000011.1:5902476-5926746 GCA_035590515.1 Trichilia minutiflora | reverse complement strand
TATTAACATATATATATATATATATATATATATATATATATATATATATATAACCTTTTCTAGTCTCTCAAATAATCGTAAATCATATTTACACTATTTTATATCATCGGAATATTTCTCGAGTCTACGGGTGCTAGCGCGTTACTATCGAGAAATTTATTTTTTACAATAAAGAATAAAATTAACTTTTGATTAATAAATCAAAGTATTTGATTATAAATATCATTAACTAATATCATAATATTTATTTTATCCATCTTCATCTTATTGGTTCTAGAGTGTGACTCCCTTAGTTCACCGTGAACTAGATATGAGCAGATGTGAACCCCTTCGCATCATTTTGGTACAACACAGTGTAACCAAAGTTCTCAATAATCATGAGTGATCTTTAGTAAGATATCATGACCTCTTGAACACAAAGAATGTAATTTCGGATAAACCCATATAATCGTACTTACAAGTAATACAATCCCTCTGCTATCAACTCCCGATCGAGTGTAGGTTATGGAATCGTCAAACCCCTAACTTGATCATAAGATCAGAACTTCAATCATATATAGGACCACTTATCCAAAAACTAATTTCTGGAATTTGTGTACTTTGGCCAGAGATTTCATTCTTGTATATGATAGTTCTGTTTAGGATCTCAAGCTCAATTATCTAAGCCAACAGATTTCATATTGTTCATTACCTATTCTCATACAACAAGAAAACATTGACATCAAGCTTCTTTCACCAGGCTTGGCTAGCCCAGTGCTATATACACAAGTGAACGATGTGTCTCATTACAGATTTCAGCCATAATGTCTCAGGTCTAAGGACTAATAATATACTAGCATGGCTGTGTGACAAATCATTGACTGTGGATAATCACCTATATGATTTATCACGTTTGGTCACATTCAGTATTATGTTCACAAACATAATACCCATGTTTATGCTCTTGTGACATGAGACTCATCATCCAACTATTAGTATCGAGTACTAATCAGTGGCAGCAACGAAACATACTGATCACGTACAGTCATTATCCCTAATGATATTACCTTGATCATGAATTAATTCAGATATATTTAAAGTACATAATCTGTACTCATATGTACAACTCTTTGTATATAGATTCTTGATACATAATACATCACTGGATTATATCTTGCAGTAAGAAAATAAATAAATAAGCAACTGAATATATTACAAGATATGTAAAGAAAATATCATTTTATTCATTGTAAACATTTTCACAATATAATTCAAACATATATATACAATAAGATATTAACCCTAAACTTTGTGATATGATTGATTTTAGGGCATATTTTTAACATGATCTCTTAACAACGGTGGAAGAAAACTATTTTATTGATTGATTTATTTTTCATTTTAATCAATTAATTCAATTAATGATGTCGTTTTAACTCTGCCTCTCTACTGCTCTGCCCCTCCGCTTGAAGTCAGACTCGAAGATTTCGAGCTATTTGCATTGGATCGCCTACTAGGTATTGAACTTTTCACTAAGATCAAAATTGAGTTAGGTTCTTAATCTGTTTTCATACCTACTAACATAGTGCATCCCAATTGACTTTAACTTTTTCTTTCATTCCCGTTAATGTTTATCAGTTTCCTTCACTTGAAACTTTACTTATCTGTTGTTGCTTGAGGTTGATGCAGTTCTTAAAGGAATCTCGAATGGGTTATCCCGAGGGAAAAGACCTGAAGAAATGGAAAAATTGGTAAAAGAACTATAGATTTGGTTTTAACTTTAATGTAGTCTTATACCAGAATGCTCTTTCTCAAGTTTACGTGTGTTGGTTTTTCCACGGGTAAGTGATTTGTGGAGGGCTAATATGAGGCGTCCAGATGCATCTACAATTGTCAACAAGGATATAATATCCTACTTTGTTCAGCTTCTTGTGTATTGCAGAACGTAAGTTTTATAGTTTTTAATATACATAATGCACGTTGCTTCTCCTGAATATCTGGCTTATTGTTATTCTCCTATTTGTTTAAGGAGGACTAGAGAAAATGGTTTCTTTCCATAGAGACTACTCTGTTTCACTATCGTTTTCAGTTTGAAAGCTCTAAAGCTCAGGTAAAGTTTTTTGTTTCTCTTAGCTCTTTGTTTTTATGTTTTAGTTTGATGCTGAATGTTTGTCTATTGTACTTTTAAATTGGCAGAGGGCATTGAGGCAGAGTTTGACTTTCCATGTAAGGCTGTTAGCAGTTCAGAGTTTGAGGTAATCAACTTCCATTTGTCTACTATAAACATGTGTCGACATATATGACGGCAAACACTTACAATTGCATATAAACGATGAATACCCATCTTCATCTTCATGAGAGTCTTAACCTCCTGTGTCTACTGGTACATATAGCAAATGGCTTTTCAAATACTCTCCCTACGTTATAGTAACTTCTATTACATATTTTTCCCCACATAATGAAAAGGACAAATTGGGACAAGTTTTGCATTCCATTGGTCAGCCATTACCCATCGGTCAGCAAATTTCGCATTGGCTTTGTTTGCTGCTTCTCATATTTGTCTATTTATTTTTTTGATTGTCAAGTTTCACATATCATGCTTGAGTAATTTCTTATGTGTGAGATTTACATATATGTGAATCATGTCAATTGCCACCTGGTTAGGCAAAAATAGTTCAAGGGCATGCCCCATTAAAGTTAGCTTCAATATTTCTTTCTAAGCGATGCAAATATTGGTTTTGCTTTCGTAATCTGTAGAATACAGTTTGTTCTAGAAAAAATATGTCATCCTTATTATTAAGACCATTTGGTTAACTAGAGTATAACATTGATAAGTATATATTATGTTTTGTACATTGTGTCTTGTTTATGCTCTAATGCAATTCGTATTCCTCTTTTCTTTTGTTTTCCCTTTCCCTTTTGTAGCTGATGCTATATTCTACAAGGTATGCTTACCTATGCTTGACTAACTATTATCTGTTTTAACAAATGCAAATTATTATCGACTGACAAGAATTACATCACATAAAAGGATCAAGGGAATAAGTTTTGCATGATGTATGTAGATCCCTTTGGTTGGTGTAATTTTTTTACCTGGTATTTATAATTGCTTTGGCCATTGTGTTGCTCTTGAATGTATGGTACAAATATTTAGCGTAGTCTTCAATCTTTCAATTACAAATACGTGTCAGTCTTCTTAATTTGAGAGTTCAGTTTGTCTGAGATTGAGGATCTTCCCTATTTCTTTCTTCTGGAAAGAAAATCTCGTCTGATGTTTTCTAGTTTGATGTTGTTTATCTCTATTTACTTCTCCTGCCCAAATGAATGTACCTTTTGTAGAGGTACCTAAACTTGTAGCTAGTCGTAGATTATTTATCCATAAAGGATATGCTTATGTTGCTATGCATCAGGTGAGTGTTATTCTTGCTTATTAAACTTGCAAATATGACATGTTGGATGTTCATGTTATTATTGTCATTTGTGTTCTTATTCCACTCTTTTGTAGGTGGTTTCACTTGTGGTCACACAGTTTTGCAGTAATCTATCTAAGGCACTCATTTTAACAAACCAATGATTATTTTCAAAGGCATTTTACTTATAATGTTTGGAATATCTGTGTTGTTCTTTTTCATTTGCAGTGCTGTAAGAAAAGATAGGCAATCACCAACACATGCTTCTGAGGTTGCTTACATTGGCTTGAGCAAATGGCATTATAAAGAGACAATTATATTTTTCTGGAAGCATTAAATGATTTAATCCTGCTGACTATCATTACTAGGTGGTAAGAGTTGTGTATGGAATGATAATAATGGAAGTTCATGTACTTGTTATCCAAATATAATTCATTCTGCTGTCATCTGTTAGAGCTTAACACTATTGTTTGAGCTCTTAGCTATCACTTAAGCTTTTGGGTCAAGTGGTAACTTAATATATTATTAGAGCGGGTTGACCAAGAGGTCTTGTGTTTGATTCCTCCCATGTGATTTGTGTTTGTTTTTGCAAATGACAAGCTTGTTTGGTAACGGTCTTGCACGTAAAGGGGTCTATTAGTGCTAAAAACAATTGTTTGGGCCCTTACCTATCAGCTTAAGCTTTTGGGTTTGCCGGTAACTTAACACCATCATCATCATGATTTTGTCATTAGCTGCAGCATTGTTACTACTGTTGTTATCAATATATGTTTATGCATTCATGCATTCTTCTGTCTTGTTACTCATTGTTTGCATCTCTCATATATTCAAACTCTCAGAAGTTATGCTTTTGCATGTAGGAAGTGGACATCTACCATCAGAGAGCAAGAAAAGGATCGGTTGACTTTTATGAGTATTGGATTGTGACTCTATGGTGAAAGCTACTATTTTATGATGATAAATTTTATTTCCTGCTGCTTTTTAGATTGTAGAAGCCCTGTGCACAAGTTATTTGGGTCCAGACTATTCTCAGGTAATTTACTAAATATTATAGTTTGGGTCATAGATGTTTAGGTTGAATTCTTACAAAATTTGACTGCCTCTGCATCTAAAGCAATTTGGTGAGCTATCAATCGAAGACCTCGATCAATTAGCTAAAAGTTCGTTTCCGCTATGCATGTATCGCCTATTTGACAAGGTGAGATGCTTGACTGTAAACTAAGCCTTACTTTCTGTTCTCCAATTTATTTCCCCTTTTTTATTTTTATTTTCACTTTTCTCTTCTGTGAGTTTGTTTTCTAATATTAGATCAGTGTTTCTTCAAATCAATTGTTTTATGCCACTTGCATGCAGCTGAGAGAAGATCATCATTTAAAGTATGGAGGAAGAATGCAATTAGGACTCTTTCTGAAGGTTGTATTTTGTTTTGTACATGTATATGTATTTTGTATTATATTATGGTCAGCTTAGGACATTTAAATGCATGAAGCTTGGAACACTTGCCTTGGAATGTCATTGCATGTGCACAAATGTTTGTTCTATATGCAAGTGGATGGCTAATAATTTGCTAAACTTAAATTATGATATGACATTCTTAAGGGTTTGCACTTATCTCACGTAAAACCCAAAAAACAAAGAAAAAGAAAAGGTCAGGGAGAGAAAAAGAGAGAAAGAATCACTTATAACTATGAGCGAGGAAATTGCAATTACATTTTCTAATAAATTAATATGTTTTCCCAAAGCTTTTCATTTTCTGTCCCTCTAACTCTTCTTGATTGATAGGGTGTTGGATTGAAGCTGGATGATGCCCTATCATTCTGGAAAGCTGAGTTCTCCCAAAAGATAAGTATAATGTACATTGTTGTTACTGAAGTATTTCGTCTATTAACATAATTGTGCTTTCCTTTGTCCTATGCTATTAAAAAAAATTATTGTTAGTTATACTGCTAAATAATCATTATATTCAAGGGCTAATAAAATGGGCAAGTCTGCTCAATTCATTTGGTTAAACAATAATAGTGCATCAAAAGTACCTTCTCTCTCTAATTGTCATCTGTCCTTCACTCTCCATGCATACATGAACATTATGTTATTATGTGTTTGAAATACAATTCTTTGCTTAATGCCTGCAAGCTCAAATTTCTAGATTTTTTCATACTTCAAATTTAATCTTTTCTAAGGTTGGTGCAAAGAGGCTTGATAAAGCATATGCATATAGCATACGGCATAATTATGGAAAAGAGGGGAAGAGAACTGTAAGATCTCTAAGTTAATGTCATGTAAAGAGTTTGTAGATACCATGTTTATATGATCAGTGAACTGGTAAACCATGTTCAGAATTGAATCGTGGATTAGATAGGACAGCGTTAAGAGTCCTGCAACTTCAATAATAATTCTCTTGGGAGCATTGCTTTTATTTGTGATTGTTTCAGAAACAAAGGGCTTAGGACTGTACCAATTGACATTATCTGACACACTCTGACCTCTATCCTCAATTTATTCTTTTAAATTTATTTTATGTCCATGCCTATATGCGTGTTACAACATAGTATGTTAGTTGTATATCTATTGTAATTGCAGGATTATACGCCTTATTCTTGTCAAAAGATCAATTCTTTAACTCCTGGTGTGGGATATCATCATGGCTGCCCCTATCGTAATTTCAAGTTGAAAGAATAAACACAAACAGAATACTTCTGTAGAAAAATAATTCCTTCGTATATTACATGTAGTAAGGTTTATATTTATATACAAGAGTTAAGCTTATAATAGGAAATTATATAACTCCTAAATCAATCTAATTATTACACATATTTACATTCCAATTTAAGTTACATTCCATAACACTCCCTCTTAAGGTGAAGCATAGATGTTAATCATGCCCAGCTTGTTACAAATGTAACTAATTCAAGTTCCATCAAGTGCTTTTGTAAAAGTATCTCTTAATTGATTACAAGTATTGACATGTTCTATAGAAATCACACCTTCCTATATTTTCTCACGAACAAAGTGACAATCAATTTCAATATGTTTAGCTCGTTCGTGATACATAGGATTTGACGTAATATAAAGGGCAGCCTGGTTGTCACACCATAGTTTTACTGGGAATGAAGGTTTCAAACTAATCTCAATCAACAAATGATATATCCACATAACCTCACACACAGTCTTTGTCATAGCTCTGTATTCTGACTCTGCACTTGATAGGGACACTACATTTTGCTTCTTACTCTTCCAGGACACCAAATTTTCTCCAACAAATACACAATAACCTGTAGTGGATCCTCTATCAGTCTTAGATCCTGCTTAATCTGCATCTGAAAAACATTCGATATTCATATGACCAAAATTCTTATACAGTATACCACGTCTAGGGGCCCCTTTTAAATTGCATAAAATTCTGTTTACAGTCGCCCAATGGTTAACTATAGGAGAAGACATAAATCAACTCACAACATTGACAGAATACGCTATATTAGGTCTAATGATTATAAGATAATTCAATTTTTCCACAAGTCTCATGTACCTTTCTGGATCATCAAATAATTCATCATTCTCTTCCCGTGTAAGTTGTAAGCTAGGAGTCATTGGTGTCATATATGGTTCAGCCCCCAACTTTCCCGTTTCCCTTAGTATGTTAAGAACATACTTCCTCTGAGATAAGAAGATGCCCTTCTTACTTCTTATAACTTCAATACCAAGAAATACTTTAACAACCCCAAATCTTTAGTCTAAAATTTGGTCTGAAAACAAGATTTAAACGCTGAAATTCCCCATGTGTTACTACCAGTAATAATAATATCATCAACATAGACGACCAGAAGAATAATACCAGCCTCAGAACATTTATAAACACTGTAATCACACTTGCTTTTTTTCATTCTAAACTATTGAACAGTCTCATTAAATTTCCCAAACCAGGCCCTAGGGCTTTACTTTAAACCATACAATGATTTTCTAAGGCGGCACACCTTCCCATGTGCCCCTGAGCAACAAACCCAGGTGGTTGCTCTATGTAAACTTCCTCCTTAAGATCACCATGTAAGAAGGCATTTTTGATATCAAGCTGATGGAGGGCCAATCATAAGTTGCTGCTAAAGAGATAAACAATCGAACAGATGTTAATTTAGCAACGGGAGAAAATGTATCAGAATAATCCACACCATAAGTTTGGGCATGTCCTTTAACAATAAGACATGCTTTTAAGCGAGCCACTGATCCATCAGGGTTGACTTTAACTGCAAACACCCATTTACAGTCAATAACCTTCTTCCCAACAGGTAAGTCAACCAAATTCCACGTACCATTACTGTCTAAGGCATTGATCTCTTCTACCATAGCATTACGCCAATCAGGATGAGATAAGGTGGCTCGTGTAGTGGTGGGTATCGACACAGAGTTCAAAAAAGAAATGAAAGACATAGTAGAAGATGATAAATGAGTATAAGAAACAAACGAAGAAATAGGATGAGTAGTACATTGATATTTATCTTTTCGAAGAGCAATAGGAAGATCATGATCTGAAGACGAAGACTCTGGTACAGGACATAGATCGGACAAAGCAACATCAGGCGGGTTATGGCGTCGTGTGTAGACTTTGTCAGAGGGAATGATACCAGTCTTCGGAGGTACAGGATCATCATTGTCTAAAGATGAAGCATCTATAGTATTAGTAACTGATGAGATGATATAGATTAATAAATCATTCTTCTCCTTTTGATCCACAGATATAGAAGATATGGGAAAGAAAGGAATACTCTATACTCTCTAAGAAAGTAACATCAGTTAACACAAGATATCGATTAAGGGAAGTATTAAAACACCTATATCCTTTTTGAAGACGAGAGTAACCAAGGAAAACACATTTTAAAGATTTTGGATTTAATTTTGAGACTTGAGGTCGAACATCCCGAACAAAACAAGTGTTGCCAAATATTCGTGGTGGAATTGGAAAAACAGACTTAGTTAGAAACAGTACACTATATGGTATGCTACCGTTGAGAACAGAGGATGGCATGCGATTAATAAGAAAGCATGCTGTGGAAACTGTATCTGCCCAGAACTTTTTTGGATCATTCATTTGAAACAAGATAGCAGGGGCAGTTTCAAGAAGATGTTTGTTTTTTCTTTCAACCATCCCATTTTGTGGAGGTGTATCCGCACAAGAGGATTGATGTAAAATGCCATTGTGAGTCATATAAAACTGAAAAGAATCAGAAAAATATTCTTTGGCATTATCACTCCTTAATATATGAACAAGAATATTTTAAATGATTCTTAATTTCATCACAAAAGGCAAAGAAATGAGAAAACACTTCAGAACGGTTTTTCATTAAATATAACCACGTCTACGAGAAAAATCATCAACAAAAGTTACAAAATATCAAAACCCATTTTGAGATCTAACTGGACAAGAACCCCAAACATCAGAATGAACTAATTTAAAAGGGCTACTAGCCCGTTAATTAACTTTAGGACTAAACAAACTACGATGATGCTTTGCAAACTGACATGATTCACAATCTAAAGAAGAAACATCATGAAACTGAGGACACAATCTCTTTAGGATAGAAAGAGAAGGATGTCCCAATTGACAATGTGTATCAAATGAAGTAAGAACACTTGAACGGGCAACAGATTTGGGTATCGGTATGTCAAGGATGTAAAGGCCACTAGAAACATGTCCTCTACCAATAATCCTCTTCGTCAATAGATCCTGAAAAATATAATGGTCAGGAAAGAATGAGATACTATAAGTTAGGGCACGAGTAAGTTGGCTTACAGAAATTAAATTAAAGGCAAACTTAGGTAAATGTAATACAGATGATAGGAAAAACAAAGGTGTAGGGTGAACTATACCCAGACTAAGGACACGTGAGGTTGACCCATCTGCTAAAGTAACAAGTAAAGATGATGTATTTGATTGGAAAGTAGAAAAGAGACTAAAATTACCTGTCATATGGTCTGTGGTACCAGAATCAACGACCCATTATAAGGAAGAGGAGACAAGACAAGAGGTAGGATTACCTAACTCAGCAAGAGTAGTAATTGGGGTAGAAGATTGTTTTAACAACTCCTGGTATTGTGTGAACTTGGCAAACTCATCTGCAGACATTTGAAAAGTCTTTTTCGAAGATGTGTTCGGTGTAAGATTGGCATTTGCAACATTGGGTGACTGTGCTCTTGCTATTTTATTCTGTAACTTCTTATAGGTACGCTTTGTATGGCCTAGTTCATAACAATAATAGCATACAACCCCACCAGAATCCTGATTACGATTGTTCAATCCTCCTCCTTTGTTTCTGTTATGATGACTATTTTCATTCCCACTACTACGACCAATTAGTGCACTATTAGGCTAAATTGATGGAGAATTTTCTGTCCGCAGTACTTTAGTGAATGTTTCTTGTAAAGAAGAAATCTGAGATCCAGATAGAATCTGGGATTTGGCTGTCTCAAATTCTGATGGAAGACCAGCAAGGAAGCTCATTACAGCCATCTGTTCTCTCTGAGACTATTGAACTTTTATGTCAGTACTGAAAGGTAACAAAACATTAAGTTCCTCATAAATCTTCTTAAACTCCATAAATTATGCAGTAAGAGATTTGTCTTGTTTCTCTACTCGATAAAATGCCTTGCATACCTCGTACATACGAGATATATTTCCTTTGCCAGAAAACAGAAACTCTAGATACTCCATTAACTCTTTAACAAATTCACAATTATTAATCAAACTAATTATCTCATTGTCTATGGAGTTTCGAATCTGTAGAAATAGTTGGGCATTATCCCTCATCCACACTTGTCTTGTCTTCCTCGTTAGGTGGATTGGAATTAAGATGATCGTCTTTCTCAATACTCCTCAAATAAATCCTAACCGTCTTAGTCCACTCTAAGTAATTCGAACTATTAAGCTTATATTCAATAATTTTTGACATTACCGGGACCCCATTAGTCACAATAATTGACTTCTGATCAGCCATATCAACAACCACACGAATAACTTCCAAGTGTACTATCACGCCGTACAAACAAACAAACAACCGGAGAACAAACAACTAGGAGTCACAATAAACAAACAACCAGAGGGCTCAGACAAGAACAGGAGGAAAAACACACCGTAGATCAAAACTAGACTCTCAGATCAGGAGAACACAGCTACTACCATGCCGGAAACAGGAGGTCGACCAAGCTCAGAATGTCGGAGCAGGTATCACCGTCAGACGCACCTCCACGTTTCAACGCGTGTGGCGGAGTGTAGATTCTTCTGGTGGCGCGTGAGCTTCACACGCAGCTTCTTTGGCAGCAGGACTTTAGGGATCGGTCGGTCTTCCAGTGACGTTTCTCCCTAACTTGTTGTGAGACCAAAAGATCATTCTTTAGGGTGATCTACGAAACCCTAGCCATCACCCACACTGCTCTCTAGGACAGCTCTGATACCATGTAAGCATAAACACAAATAGAATACTTCTGGAGAAGAGTAAATCTTTTTTATATTACGTGTAGTAAAGGTTTATATTTATATATAAGAGTTAAGCTTATAATAGGAAACTATATGACTCCCAAATCAATCTAATTAGTACATATATTTACATTCCATTTTAAGCTACATTCCATAACATTCATGAAGTGTAATCGATTTTCTGCGGTTTCAACATTTTGTACAAAAGGCATTAACATGATAATTCTCAGGTATGCACCTGCTACTCAACTTTGGAGAGGTAGACTCCATGTGATGGGTGGCAGTGGGGAGAATCGGCATACACCTGCTTTGGAGCATTGGAGTCTTGCTGTTAAGGATGGAAAACCATTAGAAAGAGAGTGGAGAACTGAAATTCCTATTCCCCGTGGAGGACCTCATAGGTTTGTGGACTTATAATGTTATATATCTTCGTGTAGTTGTATTTGCTGCATTCTCATTGCAAGCATTTTGTACTGTCATAAATTCACAGACGATAATTTAAAAACAAAGATTTGATGATATTAAGTCTTATATGAAGATAATTTTCCCTATTCCAACTAGCTATGGTGATATGGGATGCTAAAGGTCCTTGCAAGTTTAACATTTTCTCTTGATTTTTGGTTTGTGGAAGGATTAATACTCATGATATTGGTCAAAGTCGTTAGCCTTCAATGGATTTGTCTCCAAAGTAGTTTGTTATGTGCAAAAGACTATTATATATAATTGACCCATTTTTCCTTTACTTTCTAATCATTCTAAGTTTGTGGTGCAAGCTTTTTAAAGAAGCTAAGATTTCTTTGTTGTTTAGGGTTGTTGAGTTTCATTATTAGTTGAGAACCAATTCCTAATGTCCTTTCAATTATACTAGTTCCATTTGTCAAAAGCTTTCTGTGTGGCCAAGTGATATAAGCATCTTTTAATTGAATTTACTCCCATGTATATCTCACTTTCTTTTTAGGGCTTCTATTGTGGTCAATAATCGACTACTTGTTATTGGTGGTCAAGAAGGTGATTTTATGGCCAAACCTGGATCTCCCATTTTTAAGTGCTCTCGTAGGAATGAGGTAGGTAAATTGATTACTTTGTCTTTATTCAATGTTTTCAATGAATTGGCTTTGATTAATCTGAATCATCATTTGCTTCGCAATGAGAGTCCTATGACATCTTTTTGTTGTCCAATATGATTATGCAAACTTCAGGGTGCTCTTTGGTAATCAAGTGATAGAATAGACATTGTATTGATAATGAGGGTAGATAAATAGGGATGATTCAATTAAGGAATAGACAATGATATGGGTAGCTAATGGAGGAATAACTTGTGATAAATTTGTGATGTAGTGACAATTATACATGCAATGTAATTAATGAAGATGCATGCATGATAGGAGGTACGTGAACTTAGATGGCCTATTTAATGTGGAGAGAACGAAGTCTTGTGATTGATAATTTATTTGTTGGCTTGGAGTTTAATTCCTCTTTCCTTCAAGCATGTTGGTTGGTCATGTGATGTGATTCTAGTGTTTTACATATCTATATATATGTTGTTTGGGGGGCAGGGACGGGGAGGCCGCCTTTGATCCCCACACCTGTTTTCATTTTAACTCTCATCTTCCATGCAAACCTTAATAAATCCGATAGGACAGGATGGAGATTCCTTATACGAAAAAGGGAGGCATTTGCATGCAACTGCCCCACCAAATTGGTACCAATCAACCGTTATTAACTCGGTTGCCTGTTGAGCCAGGTAGTCGAGCAGGTGTTAGTTAATTGGTGTTAAGTTGATGGGATGGATACATGCAAGTTTTGGTGTATTGAAAATGGTTTCGTCGTCCTTGCTCGCTTATTTCCCCATTTCATATTTAATTATATTGCATGCTAAACAAAGCATCATTAGCTTATTGTAGTACTATCCCTATGCAACAATTATATTAAAAGGTGAAACTTGACTAGTTGAATGTTGAATTATATATTTATTTCTTGTTGTGCAATATGATTATTAGATAATAAAAAACGGCTAAGAAATTATAATTATATATATGTTTAAAAGATAAATAGTCTGTCTCTAACCTGGACATCTGCACTTTTGTAATATTTAGACATGAATTTGTAATTGTCAGATTAATCTTAAACTTCAAGCCTATTTATAACAAAAAATACAAATAAACTGGTATTTTATTGTAATATAAAAAGCATATAGGGTCGCCTAGAGGACAAAAAAATACAGCCTATGCATTTGATTTTAGCCATGAAACAAGTAAACTATTCTCTTTCAAAGATTTGATCAGAGCAAATAAACTAATTGTTGATCAACTAGTACTTTTTCTAAGTAAACAAATAAAACGCATGTTTTCTTTCTATTTTCTTTATTAAATTAAATATTATTAGCTCTGACCTCTTGAAATTGAAATAGGTGCATTATATGTAATCAACAAGCTAGAAAAAATAAAATTTTGTTGAATGACAGACAAGCTAATAAAATAAGGTGTTTGATTATATGTTATACAAAATTATGAGTTAATTCAGGTAATACCAAATATAAAAAAATTAAGAAGTTAAATAGAATACCAAAGAGAACTAAGCTACACACAAAGAAAGAATTTATTATTACTATTACATCTTATTGTAAAACTAAAAGTAATTAAGTTGTTAGCAATTTTTGTGATGACATTGAGGGGGAAAGATTGATGGTGAATTCATTCATTTGAAAGAATGATAGTGTTTTGTTTTATTTAAGGACCAGGAACTTGTTTAATATAAAAAGAAGCCATTAATTTATTTGTTCATGGCTAGAAAATGAGTAAAATGGTTCTAAGACCAAACACTAAATGCGTAGGCTTTATTGTTTTGTTTGCGAGGAGGAGGTTGTATAATTTTTATATTGTGATTAAATAATAATTTACTTGTATTTTTTGTTACAAATTGATGTAAAGCTTGAGAATAATCTGACGGCTACAAATTCAATGTTCAGATATTACAAAAGTGCGGCCTTTCAAAGTGCAGAAAGACTACATATGCTCATATAAATAAAGAGATATTTCTCAGGTGAGGACATTTGCATTTTAAGAAAATGCAGATGTCTATTTGGTAACCAGAGTTTCTAATTGGCCTGCCAAATTGGAGACTTTGGTTGATCGAATTGAATGATTTTTTATTAGTTGACCGAAGTTCCTATTTCCGTCAACCAATGTGATAATTTAATTGGCCAAATTAGGACTTCTATTAATGAAAAAATACGGATGTCTTCACCTGAGAATGAATGTGTTACACCCTAGCAACTCGAAATTCTGACTAATACTTAATTCTAATATATTTCAAAAGATATCAAATTAATAAAGAAAGTTACAACAAAAATTTATTATGAAAAACTCACTTTCGTTTCCCTTTTTATTTTTTTCTCTTCTTCTCCATTTCCTTTCTTTACTCTTCTTTAACCTCATTTGAGAAATTGAAACAATTTCCAATTTATAAAGTCAGTTACTGACTTAAAAAATTAAATCATTTTTTTCCTTTTCATTCATTCTACTTTTTGCATGCCACTCGTCTAAGAAAATCAATTTTATTACACCACTTGTCCAACTTAAAATTTAATTGTATTACAACCATCGACTTACTTACAAAGTTATATTATTTATTTTTTATCTATTTACATGTCACCCATCCAAAAAAATAAAGTTGGAGATTTTGTCTTTTTGAAAGTGTCACCATGGAAGGGAGTTTGTTCATTTTGGGAAGAGGGGTAAGGTTAGTCCTTGATTTATAGGATCCTTTGAGATTTAAGGTAGAATTGGTCTGCTTAGTCTTTCTCGATTTCACAATGTTTTTCACATTTCAGTACTAAGGAAATATGTGCTACAAGGTACACATGTATTGGATTATCAACCAATCCAAATTTCAGAAGATATGCCATATGAGGAGCAACCATTGGAGATCATTGACAGAAAGGATCAAGTCTTAATAAATAGAACTATTCTCTTGGTAAAAATACACTGGACTAATCATACGATAAATAGAAGTATTCTCTTGGTAAAATGCACTGGACTAATCATACGATAAAAGAAGTAATGTGGGAGTGATACTCTTGGACGAATCATACGATAAAAGAAGCAATGTAAGAGTGAGACTCTTTTTAGTCCTTGAGGTACGTATTAAATTTTGAGGATGGACTTCTTGTAGGTGAGGATTGTAATACAATTGATTTTTTTGACAGATGGTATGTAAAGAGATAAGAAATGAACGATACAACTTTGTAAGTAGGTGGCTATAATACAATTAAATTTTAAGTTTGTCAGGTGGTGTAATATAATTGATGTTCTTGGCTAAGTAGCATTCAAAATGTGGAATGAATAAAAAGGAATGAATGATTTAATTTTTTAAGTTGGTGGTTGACCTTATAAATTGAAAATTGTTTCGATTTCTTAAATAAAACTAAAAAAACTGAGAAGAAAATAAAAGAAAGGAGAAGGAGAAGAGGAGAAAAAAGGGGAAATGAAGTTCTTTCATTAATTCACTAAGCATACAGAGCCTGAGATGGGGTCGACAGAGTGGTGGCAGTGGGATTGATTAGAAGTGATTGTAAGGTTGATAGCACTATATGTATGTATCTCTTGTAATTATTATTATTCGAGAAATAAGAAAATAAGGCCATTCAAGCCTTTATATACCCCATTCTAGGTGGTGGGTCCCTGCACTCCTCAAGGCATGGTTGTATGTGTAATGCATCTTTGTCTTTATACCGGTGATTTGTTCCATATTGAGTGTCCAGGAATTATGCTAGTGGTGGTTTCAGTATTCTTTTTGAGAATTTTTTAAGTCATTGTTACTGCATGTGTTGCAGCACTGCAAACATAAAATTTTAAAGGCTACAATCTCAAATATGAATTTGGTTATTACGGTAACATATCGAAATGCTATAATTACCATTCTGTAGTGTTTCTAAGTCTACTAAATTGTTGCACGAAGTTCTGTTATATCAATAACTTATGTGATCGAAAAATTTGTTTCCTGTATAATGTAGGAAAGTTTACCTTCTAGGTATTGTATTTGTTAGTCTTGGAGAGTCTTGCTTGTGAAGTTTACATGATTTTCACTTTGAGTGCAGGGGATATCCACTTTTTTATTTACTTATTTATTTTTAATTGCAATTGATATAAAATTTTTACTCATAAACTATGATTGTGATATGAAAATTATGCACTTAAATTCAGTCTGGTTTTGTGTTTGTGAGGATTCAGAGTATGATACAATTGCATGGTCTGACTAGTCGCTTTAATATGTGTTCGGATCCAAGTTTCCTCTAATTTCAAATCACTGTAGTTCTATGTTGAATGAAATCCAGTGTGGTTAAGCGGCATAACATTATATTTTTATCTCTGTGTTATTGATCTCCTTTATGCAATTAAACTATTGATATTACATACTTCTTGAAATTACTGAAGTGGCTTTGGGGTATTTTTGAGTTTTTGTTTCATAGCTTGACCCTTCGTCCCTCATTCCATTCAATAAATTCAAGTTTCATTACAGCTCTAAGATTTGTTGTCTCAGGTAGTATATGGTGACGTTTACATGCTGGATGACGAGATGAAGTGGAAAGTCTTACCTCCTATACCAAAACCAGATTCCCATATTGAATTTGCTTGGGTACTTGTTAACAATTCTATCGTTATTGTTGGAGGCACGACAGAAAAGCATCCTACGACCAAAAAGATGGTTCTGGTCGGAGAAATATTTCAGTTTAACTTAAAAACACTGGTATCAACTTTTTATCCTTTATTTACTTCATTATCCTCATGTATACACATTTGAATTGTTTGCTGCATCATTGCTTTTAGCATCATGTGCTGAATGTAGTTTTTTCAAAAGCACACGTAAAGCACAATGTGCAACTCAAATTTGTTCTTCCGAATGCATACGGAAAGTGATTTAATAACCTTGCTGCTTAGGGCATAGAAATCAACCACTTATGTCAAATTGAGACGACGGAGAAGCACTGGTATATTATCAGATTTTACAGTTGATCAATTTTCAGGATTTTGTTTTTGTGAATTGGTTGATGTTCATTTAGTTTTACTGTGGTTGGGTTACGAAGAATCTCTGTCAAATCTGTTAGCTTATGTAATATATCTTATGCCTACTCTATATCAATGCCAGCAGCGGACGAATCTGATTCTAGGGCATTTAGTTGCAAAATGATACTCTACTTGGAGGAAAATCTGCATATTCATCCTATTTATTTTATTTTGTTAGTCGAATATCACTGTACTGTTATGGGCTTCATTTTCTTCCTTCTCTTTACCAAAGTTGTCAAATTCACTGGATTCTTTTTGTCATATGCTAACCCCTACAGAAATTGTCACTGATGGATTAATTTTTTAACGTTGGCAGAAGTGGTCAGTGATCGGGAAACTACCTTATCGTGTGAAAACCACACTGGCTGGTTACTGGAATGGATGGTTGTACTTCACATCAGGACAGCGTGATAAAGGGCCAGATGATCCGGCACCGAGGAAGGTCCTTGGAGAGATGTGGAGAACCAAATTGAAATTGAACTCGTGATCAAATTCTTTGTTGTGTTCCTTCCCAGTATATTTATAACCAGTTGTAATCAAGCAAAACATGTTGTCTTGCTGTAATTCATTTTGTACTTTTAAGTAGTGTAGTCATATTATTTCTCTGTAGCATAGCACAATGGGGAATGTAGAATAATATCCTATTTCTTATGAGGAATTATTGTATTTTTGGTTTTGCAGTGTATATCGATACCTGTCAATGTTAAAATCAGAATCAACCATCCTGTCAAAATTCTGAAGGGTATTTTACTGCATTTTTGTTTATTCAATCAATGCATTTTTGTTTGTTCAATCAAAGTTAACCTAGCTGGTGTAGCATTACTTTCTTAAGCTGACAACAAGGTTCAAACCAGGGGTGGAGGTTAGCATATATATATAATTCACTAAATTCTTTTTTATCAACTTGAAGTTAGGGAATCAGTTTAGTGTGTTTATGGGAATTTTTTATATATGGTTGATATATTCTTGTGTGAATAAATTTTCATACGCATGACAGAGAGCTCGCAGATACAGCATAAGAAAAAATATTTGTGTTATTTTATAAATATGTAATATATCCAATAATAAATTTTTGATACCCACTTGGCTTTGATCCCGGAAATAGGAGGATAAAATTATGTTTGTGCTATGTTAAAAACAAACAAACAAACAAAGCGCTGATAACACGTCAAATAATTCTTTAAGTTATAGGGTTTTAAACAGCATGGGTTAGGCTTGGATCCTTGTGAGCCAAATCCGTTCATTTAGTGTCTATGAATTGTTAGATTTATTTTGAAATTAGGCCCATCCATTGAGGGTCTGCTGGCTATAGTAGTGTGGCGGCTTTGTGGTATAAATACTGTATATATCAAATATTAATATACTATGTAAACACTACTAAAATTAGTAGTATGTAAATAATTTTTTAATTTTAGCTCTAAAGCACAACAAATCATCAAAATACCAAACAGAAGGTCGGACCCCGAATCTCTTTTCTACCTTTAAGTAATCTCAAACCCTACAGAGCCAGGTGGAGTTGCTAACACTTAGAAACATCTCAATCCATTGGCTTTTCAAGTTCACTGATCACATTCTTTCTAATATCTGGGTAATTCTATCAACTGTGTATACAACAAGATTACCAACTTATTACTCTCGACACTCTTTTAGACATCCTAGTAGAAATATCACAGGACCAATATGATTTGAATTCATAAGAGATATACAGACAACCGTTGATGAGCTACCTGACTGAACTACTGTGTACAAGACAAGAAAATAATGCGATAGCAGCTACCGAAATAATCTAGCATTACCTCTATTGCATATTCCTTTTTTACAGGAAAGGCACAAACTCAACAAGCAGAAGCTCGCCATCAAATCTCAACCCAGCTGCTTCGGCTGGCTGAACAAAACCATCCCCCATTCCGCCACACACGTACAAGTACTGCCCCGAATAATCCATACAGGCTTGATGAAATGATCGGCAGTTTGGTTTATAACCATTTGAATTCAGCCTTTTCCACATATTCAGCAGTAATCCCCTTGAGCTCAATGCAGCTTTTCGTACTCTGGTGGATGGTATTGCTTTAATATCCAGCACCCAGAGGTCATCTTTCCTATGCCTGTATGAATCCTCTCGTCCATAAATTAGTGCTCGACCTCCCAATATGTGGGTAGCTGAGTGACTAACCCGAGGGAGGATAACTCCTTCAGGTATGTTTTGTAATTCGTATGGTATTTGTATCCATCTGAAAGAACCTTCATGCACATAAAAGAACCAAACATCATTTAAGCACCTTGTAGCCTACTCCTCTCCCACCGAATAGAACTGTGCGATTTCCTCCTGCGCAAGTCAACGAGTGTCCAGAAAGTGCGGGAGTTGATGGATGAGTCACAACCTCATGCCATGACCCGAAGGAAAAATTTTCAGATAGCTCTAAAGCCCATGTATCACCCAATCTGAGGCCATACTACCAGATTCCACCATGAATAACCATCTTCCTGATAACAATACAACATGCAGCATGGGCCCGACGTGGCGTTTTCATAATAGACCCTACATCAAGCAGCCTGCATGACAATATGATACCAAGGTTCTCATGGCATGCAACCTGTCACACCCATGTATCATTGTGACGGTTACATGGTCATTTATTCCTCCAAAAAGAACAAGATAATAACTAATTACGGCACATGTATGTCCAAATCTTCCGCTAAGAATTCCTGAATTAACCCTCTTTTCTACCTCATCCGGCTCCGAAAATCATTGCCAATGTATGTTATCCATGTATCATCAAGATGGCGTCCTGGAGTTAAGAGAAAGCAGCCATAAAGTACAGTTAGATAGTTTAGCTATTATCAGGAAAATGAAGCAGGTACAAGCCAATTCAGTATGCTATTCAATTTTATAGGGGATTATTTTTACAGGAAAATCCATAGATGAAATGAGGTTAACTATAGAAGAATTACTTGCTAGTTTTGATTATTTTCCTAGTAAGTGGTTTAATTTTTAACTGATGAGAAAGATCCTGGATGTCCTGGCTATCAAACTAACCAGGTAAAAATCAGAAATTGTTATTCCACATCAAGTTATATGCACTAATAAAACTGATTTCTGTTGCCATCAGTTCTCAAAGCTTTCGGGTATGAGATTGACTTTTTTCACTCTAAGACCATTGAAACGTTCAATTTTCTGTTTGCAATTCTGGTATCGGAGACAGTCAAACGTACAATAATATTGTTCATTAGTTCCCTTTTAGTTTTGGTACCAAGGAATTTTTTTTTTCTGGAGAATAAGTGTATAAAAAAATTCATAAAAGAAAATGATAAGACCATCTGCACCTACTCTACTTCATCTGGATTTACCTTCAATTATATTTATTTGAGATTCTAATATAGGGTTAAGGGTAAAATCTAATAATCTTCTTGGGTATAAAGGTGACAATTCCTAATTGGACTTCGATTTGACGTTTGAATTCCATAAATGGAAGAGGGAGGCTAGAATTTTGAAGTTTAAATTGGGATTTTTTGTATTTTAGACGAAATCGACAAAAACTGACGACACCACAAGGTTTGTAATAACATTTCTAATATTTCTCTATCTTTTATTTCGTATTTTATCAAATTATTAGGAAATGAGTTTTACTGTTTATCCGAAAATATTTCGATTAGATTTATCGCATACATTTAGGTTTTAGGTGTCTTTTAGCTCGTAAAATGATCGGGTAAATTGTTAAAAAGTTTTAGATGTGATTTTGAAAATTTTGGATGTATGTAAACAGTACTCGAGTTATTGTTCCAGCAAAAATGTGGGGTTCACTTGTAAGAATCGTAGAATCAAATTGAAGTGCGTTAGTTTAGTTTGGATGTGGGTTCTCGGTATTGAGGATTGGATAATCAGTTGCATAACGAGGATTTTATTCGTTTTCGAGTATAAACCAATCTTAGAAACTTGGGGTTTACATGCATTTTGTGCATATGAGTCCCGTTTTTAGTTTAGAAATGTGTATTGATAGAGTTTTGATATTTATGTGTATAAGCTCCGATCGTGAGGATTAAGAATTCGACTCGAGTGAGGAACTCTAGGGAATACGTATCCTTCTTATCTTGTGAGTGGAAATCCTTATATTTTTATTATTCTAAAACAACTCGTGTTTTTATATTTATAACGATTTGTGAATGATTTATAAATGATTTCGCTTATCACTTATGTTTGTACAAATATATGTATAGAGATATGTTTTCATGAGGTTTGCGATGAGATATTATTTTTATGATGATTTTAAATAGTTTAACGTACATATTTTATATAAATGATGGCCAATGACTAATTTACGAAATGTTTGCATCTTGTTGACGAATATGTATGCTTTGATTTATCCTGGATTAAGTCTCTAAGATGATTTTATATTGATGATAGGACCTGAGGACCAGATTTTATATTTGGTTCATGATGATACGGTTAGAGGGCTAGGTTTTATGTATACACATTGGTGATAACGGCCTGAGAGCCAGGTTATTTACTATAGCTATAGAGGAGGTAGCCTAGGATCGACCTGATTGAGAGGTCACCTAGGTGAGGGGAGACTTTACAGGTAGGGGTGATGTATGGTGTTGATTTTTTCTGATGATGTGGTGTGATTTGAACACCTATGAGTCTTGTCGGGTTAGTCATGGATGTTATCGCGTGGCTAATTCGAGGCAAACGTCAGTGATGAGCCAATTTATCTGAAAAACCTTGTATATTTCATGTTCTGCATTCAAATCTATCTTTCATAAAAACATCATTGTTTTCTCTTGCATATAAAATCCAATGACGGCTCGAGGTTACGCTTGATCAATATAACTCCCGAGGAGGCAGCCATACCCAATGTTTTCTCTCAGGTTTATGAGTATTGTTTTGGAAGTGAAAAGATTTTTTAAAATTGTTCTTTATATTCTTTTAAGATATACTGTTTGGTAAAGGTTATGCCTCCTGTTATATTTATTTATGATTGTTGTTATATTTTTATATGTTCCCTCACTGAGTATACGTTAGTATGCTCACCCTTTTTCTTTCACTCACAGGTAAGCGCAGAGAGTATGTGGTAGGTGGTGATTGTATTGAAAGTTGATATTTTAGATATTGACTCTATACTCGACTCGCACTCATCATTTGAGTCCACTGGAAGAGTCTTATATTATTCATGGCTTTCTTGGTTTTGCTTTCTTTTCAAGAACAAGGTATTTGATGAAATTTATAATATTAAGTTTTGTAATAAAATGATATGGTTTTATTATGATGATTTTGATTGGTTAATGTTTTAGAAGTACTTGGATTATTTTTTATTGAAAAGTAGTTTGGGAGTTTGGAGAAAAAATATTGGAAATGTTTTATACGTGATATGTGTTTTGAGATTTTTAGCCTTACAGGTTCTTAGTAAATGTTATGGACCTAAAAAATATTTATTAGAAATTTGTAACAGTTGTCACATGTGGGACCCATGAGTTGGGTCTCAAACGTGATAGAAACTGACGAAAACCCCTTAACGCATCGTTCAACGAAGATAGAAAAGAAAAGAAATCACTTCTTAAATCTTGACAGAGCTCAAAGTTTCACGAGATGACAGAATAAAGGCGAGAATCTAAAAGTTTTAACTCTAGTAGAAGCACCTCATGTGATGGTGGAAGAGCTCCGTTGGCATGCAAATGATACAATATTCCTCCACCCATGGGTGAACCCAATCCAAATAGCGAACATATGGCTAAGTTTATGGTGAGCAGAGTTGAGATGCTGGAGAAGTAGCTTATAAAGATCAAATGGTAGATGATTGGAGAATCGACATACTTGAAGGAAGGGAGAACACCATTTCCTTTCGGAGAACTAGAAGGTCAAGTCCCTTTCTACAGTAACACAGGTGAAGCTTAGAGATTAGTCAAAGCATACAACCGTGCATTTGAACTTAGGCTAGCTACCATGCAGAAGGAAAAGGCTAAAATGATAGAAAGGTTGGTAGATGAGCCTCATATTCTTTTGGATGTCAACACTCCCTTTAAAATCCGTGAGGGATATGAACGAAGATGTGGCATGGCAGGTAGGGAGTGTGATGTGATGAGCAAAGATGGGTTGGAACCTAGCTTGGCATCCACACATATGAGGTTATACTTAAATGAAAAACACGCTAGGGAGAGAGAAGTATCCGTAGTTGTTAGTGGGAAGGAGATAAAAGATTGTATACGGAGAATACTGTATGAGATAAAGGAAAAAGGAGTTGTTGAACTGGGAAGAAGGCCAAGGATTAGGAATGCTCGAACCCCTACATTTACATCCCTCTTTACTGAGGAGATTTTGGCTTTGCACATTCTTAGAAAATTTAAGATGTCACAAATGGCTCCTTACATCAGAAAGATTGATCCATCCTTAAATCTGGATATGTTTAGAGAAATGATGCTGATTTAGGGTTTAACCGAGATATAGATGTGTCGATCATTCCTATTGACGTTAGAGGGACTTACAAGTCATTGGTATAAGAGTATGACACTAACAAGCATCAATAGTTTAAGCCAGCTAGTAGCCACTTTTAAAAATGAGTTTCGGGGAGCAGTTGCAATAAACCGAAATCTTAGTACTTTATTATCAATACATTAGGGTCCCGGAGAAATCTTAAAATTTTTTTTAAGAAGATGTTATGAAGAGTTCATGGAGTTAGGTGTGTAACATAACCCCTTAAAGTTGGAAGGGTTGAAGAAAGGCCTGAGGATGGAAAGGGCCTGCTATGCCGTTCATTGATGGTCAGTAAACACATATGAGCTTGCCAGGGTCAAACTGTTAGAGATATGCCCTAGAATCAATTGTGTCATATTGTTTGGTGCTATCACCATATTGTATATATACTATAAATATTAATTGTAAATTTATTTATAATTAATAAATGGTATTAATTATATCATTTTGCATTCTATCAGTTGCGATATTAATTGATAATTTGATTATGAATGCAAAATGAGATCCCTTGATGTATTATGTGTCAAGACTCTATCTACAATGTGTTGTGGATATGAGAACAGAGTCTATGATTTGAATACATCTAAATAAGTTCTTAGTTGAGGTAATGTCATTAGGGACAATGACATTGTATGACTGGCATATTTTGTTACTGCCAATGATTAGTATTCGATGCTAATAGTTGGGTGATGAGTATCATGTCACAAGAGCATAAACATGGGTAATGCGTTTATGAACGTATTACTAAACGTGATCAATTACGATGAGTCACATGGGTGGATGTCTACTATTAATGACAAGTCGCACAGCTGTACTAGTGTACCACTGGTCCTTTGACCTGAGATATCACGGCTGCTCTCTACACTAAGACACATCGTTCACTTGTGT